>PVJX010002754.1:34292-102110 GCA_004027295.1 Dolichotis patagonum
TTTTTTTTTTCCTGGAAGAAATTATTTTAAGAAAATGCAGAAAGCTTTTATGGTGATTGTTTTTTAATGGCACTTTACATGAAGGAAACCAATAAATTGCTGGGTGTAAAGTTTTACTTGAAACTTGATTTGGTGATACTTAACAAAACTGCTTCCTAAACTGTGTCAGAATCAAAGTGATAGAGTATTTTGGTGCTATTTCCTAGGGTCCCCACTGAATGGCCATTTATGCCATCAGCCCAGTGATAGAACAAATGATGTTTCCGCTTGGGCAAGCTTTGTTTTATCAGGATCAGTAACCTTATCAGCAGTTGACCCAGAACTATAATGCACATCTCTGAATAGATAGCATGTGTCACAGCTCTGGGCAGACTTGCTTTATAAGCAAGATTGTCTAATGAAGATTTAATAAATAAGACAGTGTTTCCAGCAAGAAATGTCTTTTTTTATAATGATAACTTCTCTTAAGCTTATTTTATTGCTATGGCTCATCTCTTGCATTTATTCTCATAAAAACCAAAGGACTAAGCATACATATAAATGCATATACACAGACCCCATGATATATCATTCATCAATATTTCTTTCTGAAATACATCATTTGTATGTAAAGAATGTAGAATTCAGATCATTATGTTGGTTTAAAGTTTATAAGTGATACATAAAAGTGGTAATATCCAAAAGATTAGAAAACCCATGTGACAAAACAAAACTAGCACTTTTATACAGTTATGTATATATTATTTCTTAATAATAGAATAGAGCAAGAAGGTCTTTTTTCCTCTAAATGCACAGTGTCTTACCTCACAAATGATCTTGTTTAATCAGTATCTTTCAATACCCTGTAATTCAACATTGAATTCTTTGCTCACATTGACCTGCTCTGACTTTAGAAGACATGGATGGAATAAATGGAGGAAAGAATATGGAACGTCCACATATGCAAATAAATCATGCACAACTGTATGCTGACATTCAATGCTTCTTTTCATTGACCTTTGACAGGTTAGGGCTTGACCCAAAACTATTGGCTAAAATACTAAATATGAGTTCAGGACGCTGTTGGTCAAGTGACACTTATAACCCTGTACCAGGGGTGATGGATGGCGTTCCTTCAGCTAATAACTATCAGGGTGGATTTGGAACAACACTCATGGCTAAGGTATGTAACTGCAGAAACTAACCAAAAGAGGGGAAAAAGAAGGCTTATTGGTGTAATTTCTATTATCCTCTTCCTTCTGTTCCTCCAACTCTTTTTCCCCCTCCCTTCCTCTTTCGCTCTCTCCCCCATTCCCTCTCCCATTTCCCCTTCCTGAAGCATGTATCTATGCTAGAATGCAAAATTTTTAGAACAATGACTTAACTTACCCGTTAGAATTGAGTGAAACCTTAACTTAAAGATCCTTATTTTGTTCGTTTTGTTACTGGGCTTTGGGATGAGAAGAATAGAGCCAGGATTTTTCTTCTGTGCTTTTTTTTTTATAATACAGGCCAGAAATCTTTGTTCTGCATCATAAATTTATATTAATTTACCAACTCATGAGAGTGGGATCAGTAAGAATTTTCTGATTGTTAATGAATGCCTTTGCATTGTTCATACACAGAAGGAAGGAGGGGGTCTTTCTCATGTTTGCTAAGTACATCTTCTTGCTTTAACAGAATATGTGGTTTTATATATAAGTTAGCTAAGTCTTTGGAAAAGCAAGTTGTAGGCTGCCTTGCATTTGTGATCTCCACTGTGGTAGATACTGTTTGGACTAGTAGCTTTTCAGATTTCTGCTTAGAGCTCATTCTCCACCAGTTTACACCCCGCGCCCGCCCGTCACTCCTGCCCACCTCATTACAGAGGCAACAGTACGTAAATCTAGATACCATACTTGGGTCTCTCTCATTCCCCAAGACATTTGTGTATTCTGCTACTTGAATATGTGGAATTCATCTAGTTCCCTTTCTTGTCACTGATACCTTGATGGCCTCATTCAGGTAGACCACAGGAGACTACTGCTCTTCTCCTTGCCTTTTGCCCTGATCTTCCTCAATTTGTTTTCCACACCACACAATGGTGGGTTTTGTAAAATGTAAAAACCTGACTATGTTACTTGTTCTGCAGAGTTCTTTTAATGGTTTCTAGTTAATTATAGATTAAAATCCAGCTCTGCAACTTGACATACAAGGCCTGGACATTGCCTGCCTCAGTAGACTCATCTTTGCTTTCCTGTTCCCCTTTTTTGTTCCCATCTTGCTGAACTCGTTTCTGCCTCTTGATCTCTCGCATTTGAAAATTTTTAAATTTGTTGTTCCTTCTGCTAAGATCGGTTTTCCTTCCCACCACCTCCCTTGCATCCCCATGCCTTTATTTGCTAATAATCTACCCATACCTTTCAGATCTGTGGGCAGGCTTCCCTTCCCCTAGAAGGTGTCAGCCTTTCCGTGCTGTGCCTCCCTAGCTCCTGGCTCTTTCTTTCTCCTGTCAGATTATGCAAATGCTTGCTTAATTGTCCTTGTTAATAGGCTGAGTTTGGGCTGTGGCTTTGTTCTTCATTGTATTCCAGCTTGTGACATGTTGTCAGCACACCTTAAATATTTATTGGATGAATATTTGAAACTTTGTTTCCTATTTTGGAGTCTTATTTCCCCTTATTTAGCAAATATTTTTATTTTATGTCAGTCTTACAGACTTCTACAGGTTTGGGGAGAAAAACTAATTTCACTATATAATCCTACCTGTAATAGTCTCTTCTGTCCAAAAGCAAAATGAACAAGTAGGTGTGGTGGCAGGTGGGAAAGTGAAGAAGGTTTCTGTTTGAAGCTGTTCTGCAGCTGAATGAAAGCACTTATATAAATAAGCTGGGGAATGTGGCTGTGTGGTGGAGTGCTTACTTAGCTTGTGCAAAGCCCTGGGTTTAATCCTAGTACCACATATACAAAAATAGGTGTAAACATAGTGCTTGTGACAATCTTGTTTTTAGTCTCTTATTTTCCTTCTTTGAAACCAAAGCATTATGAGCCATAGTTCCAAAGTAAGCCTTTACTACTAGCCTTAATATATTCCTTCTTTGATGCTTCTTTGATTTAGGACCTGGGATTGGCGCAAGACTCTGCCACCAGCACAAAGAGCCCCATCTTTCTGGGCAGTCTGGCCCATCAGATCTTCAGGATGATGTGTGCAAAGGGCTACTCAAAGAAAGACTTCTCAGCTGTGTTCCAGTTCCTACGAGAGGAGGAGAACTTCTGAGTGTGCCCCTTGGCATGGACACTGTTGGAACAGACTGTCCCCTGGAGCTTCCTTCTAGCTCACTCCACAAGTAAATGAGTTTAATCAAGGTCATCTGTCTGCTTTTGATTGTCTGTGTTACAGTAATCCCTAGGATTTCTCACCCATTTTTAACTGTTTATTCTTTTGTCTGTTTAGCAAACATCTGAGAAAAATTGTTTTCTGCAAGCCATTGAGGGTTTTGCTAACTGAAATGACCTTTTTAAAAAGTGTGACCCCTGATTATCTTCAAATAAATTATTCCATACTTCAGTCAGCATATTGTTTACTCCACTTCCCAAATAAAACCAAATATTTTGTCAACAAGATGAAATCCATCCTACAGGAAAGAAAAGAAGCCAATGTGAGGAGAATTAGACAAAGGAAGTATTACCTGTGCCCCGTGGGCTGTTAACCCAGTGTTGGTATTCTTACATTTCTGAGATTACTGATTTATTTTTCAGGGAATGGATAAAGAAAGAGAATTTGTTCCTGCATGTTTTATAATTTGGACTATGTTACAGCGTTTTAATGTGTCCCTCTTACTACAACTCCCAGTACTCAGCAGACTTTCTATATTTTTTGCTTCCTTGTACATTCTTACTACATATTTTTTGACTTCAAAAGAATGACATCATAAAACTGTTTCAGAGCCTATGATGATATTTGCTTTGGATAATTATTATTCTAGATATAACCACATTATTTTGAATTAAAATAAATTGCTGATATTTTCTTGGCGTTTTTGTTTCTTAAACACACTGGTAGAGAAAAGAATAGAGAAGGGGGGGAGGTCAAAGGGAGCAAAAGTAGGAGTTGGCCAGGGGCAAACCAGCATCCTGCTGTGCTGCTGGGGGGGGTCTTTTTGAATGGGTTCTGGTCATAGGCGCTGTAGGAATTCAGCCCACATTAAGGAAATATGCTCCAATATGGATATCCTGCCCCAGGACACATTTTGAATAATAGACCTGGACATCAGATTGGCAGAAGTACTAGTACTTCCATCATTTTCTTGGTGATTGAAAATTGCCGGTACTCCTATAAATGCTAAGGAGTCAAACAAGACAAAGTCCCTGCGAAACAATAAAAGTTCTGGGGATATAGCTCAGCAGGTACAGTGCTGCCTGGCAAGTGTGAGGTTATGAGTTCGATTCCCAGTACCAAAAACAAAACAAAAACCCAAACTACCACTATCTTATATGAAGTATGGAAAAGAACTGTAATTAATTATGCCTTTTTTCAATATGGAATTATATTAGTTCTGGAAAGGATTTTCCTGATTTCTGAGTGTGACCTTGTATAATTCACCTTCCTCTGACCATTAATTGTTTCATCCATACAGTTATCTTAAAGTGTGGCCTAACACTGAATGTTTGTTTGGAAGGTAAAACAAGAAAATAGGAGTGAAGGACAACCGCAAGTGGTGATGAGCATGTGGATGTATTGGAGCCTTGCATTACTGTTGAGCATGCAAAATGGTGCTACCACTTTGTAAATGGCTTGGAGTTCATCAGACTGTTAAACATAGTGTTAGCACATGATCCAGCCATTCTACCCCTTTATGCCACCCCAAAAGGAAAATGTCCATACAACAATTTATATATGGATGTTCATAGCAATATTATTCATAATAACTAAAAGGTAGAAATGATTCCATATATCCCTCAACTGATGATTAGAGAAACAGTGGTCCATCCACACAATGAAAGATTGTTTGGCCATAAAAAGAAACATAACACTGATACATGCTACAACATGGATGAATTTTGAAAATGTGTAATCTGATAGAAGCTAGACACAAAAGGCCATGTGGTCTACATCCATGAAGTGTTAGCAAATCTATAGAAATCTGTGGTAAATTAGTGGCTGCTGGGGACTGAGGGGAGGAAAACTGGGGAGTGACTGCTAATGAGTATGGTGTTTGTTTTGGAGCTGATTAAAATGTATGATGGTTGTGTAATTGTGAACGTATTTAACTATCACGCATGCATACGAAGGAGAACATGATGAGTAAAGGTCTTTCTTTTTTGATAAGTAGTTCTCACTTGGGGCTGTCCTTCTGCCCAGGAAAGATATATGGAAATGTCTAAAGACACATTATTGGTTGTCACACTCTATTAGAATTTATTGGGCAGAGGCTAAGGAAGTTGGTAAACGTCCTACAATACAAGGCAATACCCATAATAAGAATTAGCCTGCTCAAAATGTTGATAATGCAGAATTCAAGAAATCCCTCTCTAGAGTTCCCTAGCAACCTGAAACCTGCTTATGACAACTTCAGGGTCTCTGTCTTGCTGGTAGACCTGCTTCTCCTGGTCCCAGATTCCCAGGAACATCCTCTGACTCCCTTCACCCCATCTCTATAGCTTTTTAAATCTCTAGTGCTTACTGAGGTGCCTTACTTTCTTGTGTAATTGTGTACTAAAGTATCTTTCCAATTACTCTTTATCTTTTAATAGTCTTATTGAGTATAAGTTCCATAAAAATTTTTATTTTTTAATGGTCTTATTGAGTATAATTTACATAAAAATTTCTGCTTTTACACAGTTAGATGGCTTTCAGTCAGTTCAGAGTTACCATCCCCATCCCCACAGTCCTGTTTTAGAACATTGCCATCATCCTCTTAAAGTCCCCTGGGTCCATTTGCAGTCACTTCCTGTTCTTCCCCTTTCCCCCCAGCCGTGGGCATTAACCCATTAATCTTTTGGTCTCTAGAGTCACCAATCTGGTTGTTACCCAATTCATCCTTCACACTGCTTGGAAACAGGCCTTTCTGAGACTAAAATCTAATTCATTCCTTTCCCTATTTAAAATCCTTGAGTCGAGAACGCAGTCTGAACTTCTCTTAGCATGCGCAGTGTTTAAGTCCCTTTGTGCTCTGGCTTCCATTTTACTCCACCAGCACAGTTGCCCACAGTGCTGCACTTGCCACTTCCCAGACCTGTCATGCTTCTCACTCTTTGTTTCCTTCACCTGAAACACCTTTCACCTCCCCTGCTGACTGGCGTGGGCACCATATCTTCTAAAAAGCTTTCCTTGGCTGCTTCAGGCTGAGTCATTTCCCCTCTGCTTGCATGGCTCCTTATGCTCTCTTGCTGGAAGACTTGCCCTGTTACATTACATTTGCTGCTTTACTCATCTGTCTTCCGTACCAGGCCCTGAACACTTTGAGGACACAGAATGTGTCATGTCAGCTTTGAGTCCTTGTGTTGATTCAGCACCTGGCACTGAGAAAGAGCTCAATAAATAATTTGAACACATGAATGAGTAGAAGCTACAGCATTACATTCACGTTGTTAACTCTACATAGACTTTTAAAGAGAGAAAAACCAAAACGATGATACAGAATTTCAAAACAAGACACATAAACTTTCTTAAAGATTCTTGTGTACCAGACCAAGTTTATTTTACATACGGTTATTAAATGCAATTTGTTTTAGCTTCTTCAAAAGTCTTGCAGAATGTGGATCTTTTTCAAAAATTTTAATCAAGAATTTAGTTTATGCTGTTAGACCTGACTGAAAAAGTTCTGGAGGGGAAAGTATGCATTTTTGGTAGCAAGCATAGTATAACCCTTTGTGAACTTTGTCAACATGCGTATAACTGAAGCCTGAACCTATTACCCTTGGGGAGCGTGGCAGTTTCTAGTATAATCTCTTAACACATGTCACATAGATCTGGAGGCATAAGGTGAATTTCACAGTTGCACCGGCTTGTCTTATTCAAAGGAATCTGTAAATAGCAAGTGTTTCAGAGACGTTGCACTGTCCTGTAGTCCATTATAGTCTGCCTCAGTCACAGGGAACACCAAATGGGCTGAGCCTATTCCTTGGCTGTTCTTTTCATTGCTCAGATTTTGATCTTGACTTGTTCTCTAAGCAGTCAGAAATGTGTGTGAGCTGCCCACATTGTATGGGAGAGAAAGGTGAACCTGAGCAGGGAATGAGGCAACTTTATCCGTGTGCATAAATTCTTCCCAGGCTACTGTCAGCAAGCTGCCACTGCTCAGGAAAACAGGCCACGTTACTACCAGCCTCAGCTGCAGTAACTGCACCCCCGAGCATTCTCAGATGGCCAGCCGATGGGGAGTCATCTGCCCGAGTGGGGTTTTTAGCCATCCTTCAGTTCAATTGAAGAGGGAGCTTAAGGACATCATAGGGATTTGTAACGTTCCGTGCAAGGTGTCAGATCCATAAACTAGCATGTCTGTCGTATCATGCACATGTGGAATCATCTCATTGGCAGCAGACAGATTGGAGATGACCTTTTGCTATTTAATTGTATTCATCATTTAGTAATTCAAGAATATCTAAAAGGGCTAAAGACTTCAAACTAGAATTAGGTTCTTTCAGAACATTAATAATAAAATATAGTAGGGCAGAAGCATTTGGCAACCAGTCTAAAGGGGGTGCTTTTGAATATCTTGGTTGTAAGAGTAGTCCCCGGGCTGGGGGACCGGAGACCTGAGTTCTAGCTCTAGTTAGCACTGAACTGTGCAATATTGTAGATCTCTTTCCCTTTCTTTACAACGAGGGTACTGCTCTGATCTCTGAGGTTTTCTCTCTAACATTCGATTCCCCTTAGTTAAAGGTTTAAGAGAATGTGAGGCATGTTCTGACAGTTTCTGGACTCTCTCTTGTTAGGTATTATTTATTGCTCATATAGCCATCTCATTTATTAGGGTTTTTTTTATAGCCAGGAATAGATTCAGAGATCAATACGTTTTTATTAATGATAGTCCGTCATGCCTGGTAAAAAGATGGCAAGAGAGCTCATCTAGAATGAGCCACTTGAATAAACCTGACACACAAGCTTAGCTATGAGCCGCCTCTTGGCAGGCCTCTCTGTAAAATAATGACATTGGCAGAGGGGGCGGCTATGGAAACCTTCCTCACAGCCAGACTCATAAAATCAAAGGGCAGGTTTGGGGTGTGTTTCTCAGCCTTGGCTATATATGCAAATCCTATGACTTTTTGAGTGCAGCATTTTATCTTCAAAAGGACAAAATCTGGCATTTGCCATAGTCATTAAAAATGATAAATGCCTAAAACACTTTAGAGTTTGGATTATTAGAGGTTATCACAAATATTGTTTCAATACTAAATGATACTTTAGAGCAGAGAACTTCTCACTGAGGCTGTCAAATCCAAATCTGAAATCCTTTCACAATTTTCCCTTTAACCATATGAAGTTGGACATAATTGTTCATTCTCCTTGTAAAAATGAGTGGTTTGGGCTTTTCAGAAGTCAGTTATTCCCCCTAGTTTCATTAAGAGATAGCCTTGTGCCCTGAAAGAGTTAACTCACCCTTTAGAGGGAACTTTCCAGCCCCTCTGAGCAGAGTTCAGATGATGCCAAGCTCACTATCTATTCTTTTACATTTGTTTTATGCATCTTGAACTTCACTTCATTCCATGTATGGATAAAATTTAAAACATGGTCTGGTAATTTTAAACTCTTTGAGGCCTTTTCCAGTAATTTCACCTTAGAGTTCTAATCTCAAAGACCTCCAGGGCAAAATATAGCTTTACTCTGTATCTCCCCTCCCTTGGTGACCTTAACCCTGACCCCAGGCCTGCTCTCTGTAAGTGCCAAACATGATTCATTCTCCTTGCTTGGTTTAGTTTTGTTCCTTTAATGAGCCAAAATGACCAGAGAGACCTGACAGCTTATTTGTGCTGATGTAAGTATGCTCTACTAGTTAACTCCAAACTTATTTATTTGGCTTTTAGTTTTGCCTAGAATTGATCCTTGTCTCAGAGATGAAAAGTCCGTATGTTAGAGATACAAACAGTTCAGGTATACAAGACTGCTGCACTAGAATGCAAAATAAAGCAAACTTCTAGGCAAGAAGAGAGTACCTGGGTTACCTGCCCGGCTCCCATATTGCAGGTACAGTACAAATGCTCGTGAATGTGTTTTATTACATAGTTACAGCTTAATACACTCATGTTCAGACCATCTTCTTCTTGTAAGTTTTAGGAGTCATCCTTCTCCAGGTTAAAATATTTTGCATTTATGATTTTTTTTAGCTTGAATACCTTATTTCCCCTACTTCTAGAACAGTGGTGGCGAACCTATCGCACACATGCTACAGAGGGCTGTTTTTGTCATTGAAAGCTCAAAAAGATTCCGCGTCACTATTCTAGGACCTGATCTTATTCATGTGTGCAGGAACATTTGTTTGATGTGAGTATCTGATTTTCTTTCGTAAATTGCAATGGCAGAATTGGGCCATCACGGACGCTTAGAAGGTGATGGCAGGAAGAGACTCTTACAGACAAGATTTATGGTAGGTTTGGTTTCCCTGTTGTCCAGCTCGCCACTTACAGCCAATTCATTTTGGATTGGTAGGAGTCTGTCCAGAGAGTTCTGACAAATGTGTTTTTATTCTTGTGAATTTATGCTTGCCTCCGTGTTAAAAAAAAAATACTATTAAAAACTGATATGACTTTGAACAGTGGCTTGATCCCTGATTATGGCCTTTCCTGGCCATCCTATTTAATTTCTGGCTGGCCTATCTAGTGACATTAAAAGCTATCCATTCTGAGGCTGGGTGTTCCCTGCATCACACTATAATCATAGAAGTTTAGTCTAGCTCCTTTTATAGGTTAGTGATACCCTGAAGCTTGTATCTCTGTGTCACCACAAATCTTAGAAGATGCAATTTGCTTGGCAGCTTCATCCTTTTAAGATTAAGTGGAGGTTAGGAGTGAAGGACAAGGTTCTAATCTTGGTTTGGGGAGTGGGGAGAGAGGACACCTCTGTCCTCACCTAGGGAAACCACTGGCTGAAGGACTGTGAAAGGATTCAGTAAGTGGTGTCAGTCACACATGGGAATTTTTGTCTTTTAAAACCCTCTAATTAGCTGGGCATGATGGTGGACGCCTGTAATCCCAGCATTTGGGAAACCGAGGCAGGAAGATCATTGTGAATTCAGGACCAGCCTGGGCTACAAAATGAGCTTGAGGCCAGCCTGAACTTTATAAAGAGACCCTGTCTCAAAGAGACAAAAAAAAAAAAAACCAAACCAAACCAAAACAAGACATCTAATTGTTCTCTGAAAATACCTGGTAAAGCTTCTGGAACAGCACCAATGGCATCCCTCATCTCTACTATAGCTATATATACTTATCCTCTTCAGAAGAAATAAAATTAAAACTTCAAAGAAAATTCTCTCCAAAGCATGGAATAGTTACCAAATCTCCAGTCTTTAGAGCTGAAAAATCTTTTCTTGTGTTAGTCTGGTTATGCCAGATGGTTTTCTTTTTTAAAAAAAATCATAAATGAATTCTGCATGGTCAGGTATTATCATCTTTGCAGAGAATTTTCTTTGCCTAATGTCCTATCTGATGGGCCATTCTGTGTATTATATGCTACATAATCTCCACAAATGTGTACTGTGGTCCATAAAACTGCCATACTGGTTTCAGAAACTAGTAATTCACAAAGTAAACCTGAGACAGTGCTGTTAATAAACACAAATCCCAAACAAGAAGGTAGTAAGTGGGAATAATGCACTCATTTAGGAGTAATAAAGCCTTTGATCTTACTTTGAAGGAAAGAGTCTATGTTTAAACTACCCATTCAACGACAGCCAGATGCCCATAAAGAGCCGTGCTTTGCTTTGATAGAAAATCACTGAGGCCTGTCTAGCAGGTCTGGTTTGTAAACAGATTAGCTAAGGACTCATCAGGGCTGATTTGCATAGAATTCAGTGAGTCCCAGCCACTTTTTCAACCTTAACAAGCAGCGCCAGTCTCAGGTTAGAAAGTACACCATTTTTTTCCCACTTCAGCTAGAAATTGTGCATAATTACTTTGTGGGAAAGGGAAAGACCATTCATATAAATGGTCCTTTGCTATTCTTAGCTAATGGAAAAGTGATTGACCTAATACACTTTTGCATACTCTAAATGGTGAAGGAAATAGGTATGACTGTAACATTAGGTTACAAATAAGATTTTCCCCCCATTCTCCATTGTTTGGAAACTATAGGAGGATTAATCTGAATTAGAATAAAGAAAGGAACTGCAGATACAAACCACAGGTATTTGGCCACAGACGCTTACCAAGGACTTGCTTGGAGCGGAAGCTGTGTTCTAGGCTAGGGGTCCCCTAGCACTGAAGGCAGACAAAACCCCGTCTGTAGCGGAACCTACCTTCCTGAGCTTAGCGTTAGAGAACAGTGGGAAGAGTGCAGGGTAGGAGCCTGGTCACAGGTTCTGGAGTCTCTACCAGGAGCAGCCATTTACTTGAGGGACAGCAAGGCCAGAATTTCCAGAGGGAACAGATCCTCTGGTTAATGTCATTGCATTTTTATTTTTGATTTTCAGAATCAGTGATAATCTTTCTCCAGAAACTAAGAAAATCTCCTTAAATTTTGGCATGAAAACAAAAATGTCAAAGAAAAATCTTCCCTTATTCTGGCCACTGAGTCAGATGACACACAGAGCTGCTCAGTAGAGACAGGGTATTTTGCTAAAGACTCTCTTCCTTCTCCTCCTTCTTCTGCTTCCACTTCCTCTTCGTCTTCTCTTCCTTTTCCTCCCCCTCCTCTTTTTCATTCTTCTTTTCCCTTTCCCTTTTCTTCTCCCTCTCTCTTCCCGTTTCTCTTCTTTCCTTTGGTTTTATTTTTTGAGACAAGGTCTTGCTATATAGCCCAGGCTTGCTTAAGCTGAAGCAGAAATATTGCAAATTCAAGCTCAGCCTTAGCAACTTGCAAGACTGTCTCAAAATTAGAAAATAAAATGAGCTAGGCATGTAGCTTGGTGTGAAGACTCTGGGTTTAATCCCTAGTACGGGGGTTGGGTTCTAAATGAACAAGAACTATACTGCAGTTTACAACTCTGGCCTGCCAACAGTGCAGTGAGATGCTAGTGGAGAGTGGTGAGCTTCTTTATCTGGCTTATAAAACATTTCTATGTGTCCTCCTTTACTATATTCACTAGATCTGCCACTGTGTGGCTTTTGGCTCTTCCCCAAACTCAAAACGACCATGAAAGGAATGTTTTCAATGGATTCATGATTTCAAGGCAGTCATGATAGCCCAATGAAGACACTTGTGGAAGAAGATTTCCAGAACTGCTTCAGAAAGTGGCAAGAATGATGGAATAAGTGTGTTTGAAGCAAAGGAGAGTATTCTGAAAGGGATTAATGCCAGTGTGTCTTTTATAATACATTTAAATTTTTTTAAACATTCACCATATTTTTCTGTCAGACCTCACATTATAAACATCAGTGATGGTCTGTTAGAAACGTGGGTTTAAATAACTTTTGGCTTTTGTGTCCTGCCTCATCGAGGCCATGGACCTTGGCCTTATCCTGCTTCTTAGAAGCAAGATCCAATCAGCACACTCCTATAAATGTCACCTTGGATATATTCCACTCGGAAGAAAAGAGTGCAGCTCTGGGAAGTATTAGAGGAAAGGCTGGGACAATTTCATATGGACTCAAATAGGACTGAGGGTCCTGTCCAGGTAATTCAGATGGATGGGGGTGTAAAGGGAGGCCATGCCCTTTGCTTCCCCAGATGGATTTGATTAGGCTAAAGAGGAAGAAGAGGCCTTGTTGGATTGCCTGCCTGTGAAGACTGCTTGGGAAAGTGTTTTAGTAAAATCCATTTGAGACCAGGTAAGACACCTGTACCCATCCCTAGGGGAGCTGGGTCACAGGAACTTTCTGTCCCTGAAGGGAGTAGGTATGAGGCCTCAGGGGCCTCACAATCCCTCTTCCTGACACCATCCTCTGATCCCACTATTTCCTAGTTCAGGAGGTCTGTCTCTTCCAGCTCACCTCTTCCATGTCTCTCTCAACTTTCTTGTGGGCCTGTTCTTGCCTCTTACAGGCAGGGTCCCCTATCCTGGAAGGATCCCTCTGTATCACTGACCAAAAAGTTCCAACCTACCTACCTTCTGTGGCATCTTCTTGACACATGGCAGCACCTGCCTGTTTGCCTCAGGCTTGCAGGAGGCAGATCAGGAAAGCCATCACTTGAGCAGACATCCCAGTGTGAACTCCATGAGGGCAAGGACCACGATTTATCTTTGAGGTATTGTAAACACCTAGTCCAGAGTCTGCCACAGAATTTGGACTCACCAAATACTTCATTTGTTAAGTGCATAAATGGGTGAATGAATGAGTGAGATACCAATTTTCTCTTATAAACATTACTGATTTTTTATTAGTAATTCTCTTGACACTCCCTTCCTTTGGCTCACTAGGAATGGAGCAAGAGCCAAAGTTCTGGAGGCTCTATTTCCATGGGCTCTGGAAGGAGTGGGAGGCAAAGGAAGCCTGATTGTGGTGAGGCAGCTTTGCCTCTTTTTAGGAAGTCTGAGTTTTCCAGTCTTTAGGAAGTCTGGCTCCAATATTTGGAAGATGTCCAAATCTTGGACATCTTGAGTTAGGGCTATGCCTCTGTTGTTGTGGACTCCAATGTCTATTCCAGGGCTTTAGAAAGAGTCTCTTTAAACATCCCATTACATATGTAAGGCCCCTTGTGTGATCTCTGACCTACAATAAATGCTTAGTAACTGTCCTTTGCTCTCGCTGTAACTGCATCTGAATGCAGGCAATTAGAATCTGACTGTCACAGAAACTGCTGTACTAACCAAGCTCTAAGAATTCTGCAGCTCACTGTAGGAGGAAGCCAGAAGCTGTGCTTCAATTGTTTTTCCTGGGTTAATATATGTAACAAGATATAAAATCAATATTAAAAATCCATACTTTTTCTCTATACCAATAATGAACTTACTGAGCAAGAAATCAGTAAGGAAAGCAATCTCATCACAATATCTATGAATAAATGAATGAATGAATGAATTTAGAAATAAACTTGATCAAAGAGATGAAAGACTTCTACAGTGAAAGTTATAGAAAACTGAAGAAAGAATTTGAAGAAGATATTAGAAGATAGAATTCCCATGTTGATGGGTAGGTAGAATTAATATTGTTAAAGTGACCATATTGCTGAAAGTAATCTACAAGTTCAATGTAATTCCTATCAAAATTCCAATGACATTCTTGATGCAACTATAAAAAATAGTTCTAGAATTCGTATGGAAATCCAAAAGATCCAGACTAGCTAATACAGTCCTAAGCAAAAAGAACATTGCTTGAGGCATCACATTACCCAATTTCAAAATATATTACAAAACTATAGTAACAAAAACAGTATGATACTGGCACAAAAATAGGTATGTGATCCAATGGAATAAAAGAGAAGACAAGAAACAAAGTCATACAGCTATAGCCATCTAATTGTTGACAAAAGGGCCAAAATTATACATTAAAGAAAAGAAGCCTCTTTTCGGGGAAAAGTAGATGGTGCTGGGAAAACCAGATTTCCAAATATAGATCGATACGGGATCTCTAATCTAAAAAAATGAATTCAAAATGGATCAAAAATCTAGAAATAAGACCTGAAATTTTGAAACTTCTGGAAGAAAACATAGTGAAAACAGCTGAATTCATAGTCATAGGCAAAGATGTCCTGAATGGAACTCCATTAGCACAAGAAATAACAGTGAGAATGAACAAATGAGACTACATTGAATTAAAAAATCTTATATATAGTAAAGAAAACAGCCCAGTGAAGCGACTATTACAGAATGGGAGAGAATCTTTGCCAGCTACTCTCCAAACAAAGGATTAATGTCTAGAATATATAAAGAACTAAAAAAAAAAAAAAACCAAAGCAAGCAAACAAACAAACATACATACATATGTATACAAAGATCCCAATCAATAAATGGTCCATAAAGGGGTCAGGCCTGGGTTTCAGTCCCAGCTATATACCACTTCCTAGTGTGAGTATTGGGCAGGTGATTTAGCCTCTCTCCAGATTACAGCTCCCATCTTAAAATAAGGATGGCAACAGCAGGTACCCCACCGGGATGTTGAAAGCCTTAAATAAGACGTGCATTGCAGGCAGTGTGTGCCACATCATAAATGCTCGAGAAAATAAATGAGCTTTTATTATGAGCTACCAAGAAGCCAGTTATTGAAAATCAAACTTGGCAAACACAAGACTAATCAGCCATCTTCTACTTCAAATGATTTCTGCTTGTGGGAGATCTTTCTTCTATAGCACAGGCCAGGGAGGGAGTAAATAGAAGGCGCCTGGCTCTCTCCAACCTGACACAAGGGAAGTAAGCTGGAAGCATGTTGGCCTTTTTGGTTGCTTTACTGAAGACACACAAAGTGTCCTGTGTGTATCTCTGTGGGCCACCGCTGGGGCAAATGGTGGCTTACAGTCCTTGCCTTCAGCAATATCCTCCCCTTCCCCATTCTTTGATGTGGAAAATAGATATTTTTTCAATCTTCTGCAAAGTGCTATGCATATGTTATTTCAAACACATTGCCACCTGCACCCAATGACATTGTAATCCCTGAGTCTTTCCCAGTTTGAAATTGGGGCACTGTCAGTCTCGCAGAACTCATTCTAAACCCGGTTGGGGATTGCTAGCAAAATGTTTGCTAAGCCAGCTACTTGAATGGTGCTCTGCTGATGGAAATATGGATTGATAAAAATCTTTCTGAGGGCAATTTCCCAATAGAGTAAAGAAATATATTTATTGTTTATAATTAAATACAGAAATACTTATTTTCATTTTAACTTGTTTTATAGTACTGCTATGACTTGGATCCTTTTCTGTGCTTTGGTCTTCTTACCAGGTTCTTTCTAGTGGAGCTTTGCCCAGTGCAGAGATAAAAACTTTGGCTCTGGAGGTGGCAGTGGTGTGGGAAGAGCCACCACAAAACATTAGGAATTCTAGAAGGTTCTCTACATGTGTTAAATTGTCAGTGGGGCATGGCATGACCAGTGAAAACTGTCTATCCATCCTCATCTACAGCTCTCCTAATTACTAGAGAGGAAGTACAAATGATTGTGTAGAGGCAACCAACTGTGGTCCTAGAACAATGAAGCCATAGAAAATAAAATAAAGATGCTTTGCACAGCCAGATAGAGACAGGAGAAGAAAGAGGGAAAGAGAGATGATTTAGAGAGAGCTGCCATTATCTGAGATAGTATCTTGCGAGATAAGGAGAAGAACAGGGATTCTGGAATACGGCAAACTTATATTTGAAAAGCAGCATTGCCAATAAAGAGCAACATTTGTGAAGCTTGGTTTTTGTCTCTGTAAAATGGAGAAGTGATTCATGGAGTTGGTGGGAAAATGAAATAAGATGAAAGAATATATGGGAGGCAGCTAACTCATCAAGGTACTCGCCAAAAATGAGCTCCATTTTTCAAGTATTTTGTCTAGTTCCTGAAGAAGCCTGTGTGTTTTGCATACTGTGTGTTGATTTCAGATTTAGAAAATGTGACCAATATGACATCTCTAAAACTATTTTATGTCCCAGACATGAATGGTCTTGTTGCTGGACAGCATATACAGTTGCCATAGTTTTCACTATCTTATTGAAGTTCTTAGATATTTTCCTTTGTACTGAGCTTTTTGACTAAAGATTCTATTTGCTTAAGAAACTGGATAAATAATGAAGTCCAAAGGAAATATTTTTTTAAAAAAGATTACATAAAAATGGTGTTTCACTCACTTAAAAAAAAAAACACTTGTGTTTAACATCATGGTGAGTTGCATTCACATTTTCTGCATAACTCACAGATGGCTTTGAAGTATACTCAAAGCACAGCTAAAAAGGTTGGTCAAATAGGGATGAGAGACTGTTGCAAAGTTTACCCAAGTGCTCCATGCAGATAAACACCAGAGCAGAGGAAGACTCAGAAATGGGTCTGTAAGCATGGGTCTTCTGTTTCACTTCCTTCTGTGCCAAGTAGTTGCTAAAGTAATTAACAGTTAGGAAGGCTGTGATCACCGTACCTGAGGCAGTAAAAACTCATGGTGAGGACTCCTAATTTATCACAGGCAGTAAAGGCTAACAAATTATACTGTACTAAAGGATCTATTACCCAAGAGTATAGCCCAGAAGACACCACTGAAATAAAACCTTTATTATTATTTTCCCCTAAAGATGAGAGGGCATTTAGTAAATGTTTTTATTTTCTATTTTTTCATTACTTTAAAGCAGAGTCTAGGTTAGCTTTGGTATTTTCAGAAATGTACCCCTTTGTCTTCTTTTTATTTCTCATCTCACTGTCACCCCTATCCCAAGAGGGCTTTTTCAGTATTTGAAGAGAATATTCAGTTTGATCTATTTTGCAGTTAGAGTGGGACAGTGGTGGTAATGTTTGCATTCAGTCATTCAGTCAAGAGTCAGCCTTCTGATTTTAATAGTAAAATATGCATCAAAAATGTCAACTACAGACTTCAGTGCCCATGGGAAGCAGCATGTTTGGAAATTACACATTAGGAAGCCTACTGCTTCATTTAAGACGATTACTGGATTCCATCATACTACCCTTTAGTGCTATGGTGGTGAACCTATGGCATGTGCATTATTTCTCTTTTAAGACAAAAGATGCTAATGCCTGAGTTTGCTTTTTTTCAAAACTAATACCTCACTATTTAGGTTTAATTGTGGTGTTGGCACTTTGTGATAAATAAGTAAATTTTGAGTTGCAATTTGGGCACTCATCTTTATAAGGTTCACCATCACTGTAACAGTTTCTTGTTAGAGACATAGAAATTATTCAAAACCAGTCTGGATAAATTTATGGATACTGGGGAACATATTTATTAAAAAAACTCAAGAATTCTGCTCTTAAGAAACAAGACTGCCTGAAGATATGGTCTCCTAAAACTTCAGAGGCCCTTGGCCATGTCAGCTTTGAGTATCTGCATCTATTTTCTTTCTAAATGCTACATGAAAAGAGAAAAAGATGGAACTGTCACTTATTTTGCCTCTTTTCTCCTTGTCTTTAGAACGGGTTGCAAACCTTGCTTTTGTTGGTGTAGATTTTATCTTTTTTGCACTTAACGAGCAGAGTTGCTTGTGCATTGCACATCCTCTTGCTCTTGTGGACAGGAATAATGACAAAAGTATCATTGAGAGCACGATGGGATCGCTTCTCGGCCTTTTGGCTAAGATCAAGTAGAGAGCACGATGGACACACAGAACCTCAGCCCAGACCTGCTGCTTAGGATACGCAGGGTAACACAGTCACGAGATGGTTCCTTTCCCTGTTCAGGTCTGCAGGGAGCTGGTATCTGATTGCTTGAGTCAGTTAGTGCTATGTTAGGAGACACTCGTGTTTAGGGCCATTGGCAGGTGTGTAGGTTAAAGTAACGTCCTTTGGAAGAAATCAACAATAACCACCAGAGACTTAGAAATGCAGAGGTGACTGAGGGATTATACAAGACCCAAATTAGAGTCTGAAAACAAGATCTGAGGTGGCTGAAGGAACTGGCTCCCTCTGTGCTAGCTTTGTTCCTGGGGCCTACTCTATTCTCCTCCCTGCTCTGACGACATACTGGGGCTTCCTCAGTGCTTCTGCTGCCTTACATGCTTGGCTTCCACAGGGCCCATGATGACCCCTTCAACCACTTTTTCCATCACCACCTGCTTTTTTCTTCAGCTCACAATGATGCCTGATTTCCTCCATGTTTCTCTGACCAAATTCACAAGAGGTGGAAACTGATTGGCCCAAGTCTATGGTTTTCTCCCAGTTACTCACAGGGGATTGGCCAGCTCAGGTCTAACTGGCTGAAATTTTGGAGGTTACTATTTAGAAGATAGAGCACCCCCTCTTGCATCTCTTCAAAGAGACTAATAGAATAGCTAAGTTTGAATGAAACTTGGAAGTGTCAGTGAAAATTTCTGTGTTGGAACATTATTACTGAAAAAAATTGAACTCTAAGAATTTCAGAGATTTGATTATGCCTGGAAAAGTTATAAATCCCAAGACAGCTATATCAGAGACCAAAACTAAGCTCTTTCATGCCATAACAAGGCAATATTCTAGAAGTCCCTTGGCCTGGCTTTATAGGCATCACCTAGAACTCCTTACACTCGTAAGTGGGGATGATTAGAACTGCATGATGTCCCTCTGATGGGTCCTTTTTCTCCAGGTTTCTCCCTCTGTTAGCTCTCTTGCCTGTGGCTTGTCTCGCAGAGGCTGTCGTGGAAGTAACCCCTCCAGACCGGCTGCGTCTTCTGTGCCCCTTTACTTGCTGCATGGCCCCTGCTGTTCTGCAGTCTTCCTTCCTCAGAGTGATGGCCCTAGCCCTCCCTTTATTCACAGCCAGGCTTTCCATTTCCTGCCCCAAATCTCCTCTGACCCTCATCTGTTTAAGTGCTCCCCTTTTCTAAGCATGCACCTCTTTTAAGGCACCTGCCCATTCTCCATGGTTAGTGGGTCTCATCCTCCTCAGACTCTCACACACCATCCTCCTTCCCTCCAGAAAACTGCCATTCCTCTCTCATGAGGTAAGGAGGCACTTGAAAATAGCTTGAGAACCTCACACTGAGTGCGGCATGGTAGATGAGCAGAGGAGCTAATAAGACACACAGAACTGGGTTCAGATATTTATCAGAACTTGCATTCCCAGTAGGCTGACTGGCTGTGGCTTGCATGATGTTATTTATACAAGTCACTTGGCTCTCCTAGCCTCAGCTTCCATATCAGTAAAATAAGGAAAGAACTGGACCAACCTCATGGGACTCATTGTGAAACTGAAGCAGGCCCATATACCTGGAATGCTTTGTGACCTCATAAAGGCTTTGCAAATCATCAGTTGCTGCTCTAGTGATTATAGTAGGTGCTTGGTAAATGCCAATCCACTGAGCAGCCAGTGGACAGAGACTCTGGAGGTTCCAGGTTTAGCCAACTGCATTAACTTCCTTGTCCATCAAGACTTTTATAAGAGCTGCTAACAGGCAAGAAAATGACTGAGCTTGAGTTTCACCTCCTCCCCCTAACTCAGTCACCTACTGGAGGAGGTGCTAATGAGCAGTGAAATGGCCAAAAGGTGGGCGGTAAGGAAGGTAGGGGAGGCAGCCAGGGGGTTGAGCACCCCTCTGCTAGGTAATCAGCATATCCTTATGCTAGATAACTGAGTATTCCAAGGCCCACTTGGCACCAAGATGGGGAACAGGGTCTGTTCAGAGTCAGACACAGAAAATCTGATTCAGGAAGAGCTTTGGAAAAAAAATCTGAATTGCTCCCCCTATTCTGCCCCAACCCCTGGCCATAAAAATAAGCTTCAAGTCTCCTGCATCCCAGCCCGGGTGTCTTACTAGTTGCTCTTCCTCTCAAGCCAGTTCTATTTTTACTGATCACCTTCTTGACAGAAATACTAAGCCACAGAATGTTCCTGGCAAGTGGTAACCTTACTACCATCAGCAGCGGGCAGACTCAGATCCTGCAGTCTAGGCCAGTGGCCAGACAGACGAGCTCGGGAGGGGGGGCTCAGGATGCGGGCTGCTTCCCAAGACACAGGAGCAGCCAGTGACATCTCAGAGCAGCTCCTGTCAGAGGTGCTTCTCCCTACCATCCACAGTGCTGACTCAAGGACTCCGGGGAGAATGAGACAGGTAGCTCCAGTGTTTGCTGGCCAACTTTGCCAACAACCTTCAAGCCAAGGGCAGGGAGACCAATGGCTCTCAAATCTGGCTATGCTTGAGAGCCACCTGCTGCCACCCTTAAAACTTTGTTGTGCTGTTAATTGAGGTAATGCATCCTCAGCACTTAGTATTAGTATTCTTTTTCTCAGTATTGGCAGTCCTGCACTTTACAAATAACAGCATATCAAATTAATATAGGTCTAATAAAAATTGCACAGAATTTGGAGCAATGCCACACAGTACTTAGTGCTGTGGTTACCATGCTGTGGTTCCAAGGACATTAGTTCAGAGACTCATGCTGTGGTTCCAAGGACATTAGTTCAGAGACTCTTGGGGAGGAAAAGAAGCATGCTCCATTAAGGAGGCTCATCAGGAGAGGGTGGAGAGAGGCACAGTATAGTTTAGAGAAACCATGAATTGGGTTGGAGGCCAAACAGTTGCTATGGTTGGGGTTTAGTACGTCAGCCTACAAGACTCATTGTGTTGAAGGCTTGATTTCTCATGGGCTTTGGGGGAGTGATTGGATCATGAGGGCTCTAATCTCATGAGATTATAATTTGCTGGCATTATTGGAAAGTGAAGGAAACAGGAGGCAGAGTGTAGCTGAGGGGAGCAGATCCTGGAGGCATGACCTTGAGATCTGTATCTGGCCCCAACCCCACCCCTTCTCTGTCCCTCTCCTTCCTGGATCCCATGGAGTGAGCAGCTTTCTGCCGCCACGTCCTTCTGTCATGATGTTCTGCCTTACCCTAGGCCCAAAAGCAAGGAAGCCAACTGGCCATGGATGGAAGGCTCTAAAACCACGAGCCAAAACAAACTTTTCCTCCTTTAAGTTGTTTATCTCAGGTGTTTTGTCATAGCAGTGAAAAACTGAGTAACACAAGCATCTTAGATGGGCTCTAGGTGCCATGTTACCCGAGATGGAAAGTTTGTGGCGTGCATGCTGATAGGCCATGAATGGAAGGGCTTTTAACATCAAAACAAATGAAAGTACCATTATACTGATTTAAGCCAGGATATTTAGAATTCAAAAGTTTAAAGAAAAAAATCTGATATTTTAATATTTACCCAAGGGTCTTATAATATCAAGTAGGAAATTTGGTCATGAGCTTTGGGGTGGGAAAAATGGGTACTTAAAAAGAGGTTTGCACAAATGTCCAAGCTCAAATGTATGGTCTCCTCACAGGAGACCCAGACTTAGAAATGTGTTTCATGATCCTTTAGATTTGTGCTAAAGACACCTCACCAAATAGCAGTCAAAGTTATATAAAAGATTATAATTCACTTGCAAGGTGCAGTAGCTCCTTGGAAACCCTGGCACCCCTGGGGTTCTGGTAGGTGACAATGAGTTTAGGCTGTGTGACAGAACTTATTTCTTCTAGGAATAAAAACCCGGAGCGAGACACCTTAAACAATGGTGCTGAGCTTTGGTGTGCAGCAGTATCACCTGCAGGGCTTGTAAAGCTGGTTCTGCAGTCTCATTCATAGAATTTTCAGTTCAGTGGATCTAGGTTGAGGCTAAAACTATGTTCCTAATTCTCCAGTGATGCTCATGCTACACATAGGGTGCCCGCACTGTTCTAACATGAAGAGAGCAGGAAATGGGGAGCAAGTTCAGCTGCAGAGTTTGAGATCCCAGAGAGAGGGAACAGTCCAAGCCTGCAAGCAGTGGTGAGTTCTATAAGGAGTCCCTGAGTGTGGTCCCTCCCTAGCCCTATCCCTGGACCATAACTGGTGGAGACAGAATTTGAACCCAGCAAATCAAGAACTGTGAAGCATCGGAAGTTCTACTTCTGTCTAACAAATTAGCTTCCTCCACTTTCATGGATGCCCGTGTAGACACCAATACTCCTGAGTCAGAGACAAAGAGCAATTTATTGCTCATAGCAATAGCAGTAGCCAGAGTATCAGCATTTTCTTGTGCTCTTTTCCTGAGCCTCGTTTCCCACAGGGCAACATAAAGAGAGCCAGTTGATACCTTATTTTGTGGTAGATTAAGTTACAGGAGAGGAAGTCTGTTGTTAGGAAATCAGAATCTTTTATAATGGGTAGAAAATATGCCTGGCCTCTTCTATGGTAAAAGAGATACTGTATCTTCTAAGGCTGTATGTTCTATAAAATTTCTAAAATGATCTGGAACAATGATCTGGAACAACTCTGGAACAATGTTGTCAGGTTCCTCTGCTTTGCTAGATGTACAAAAACATAGAGAACCATGGACTTGTTTGTTAACAAGTCTATACTGTTAACATCTATCCCAGGAAGTGTGTACACTATGGTCCCCTGGCTAATGCCTGTTTTCCTACTGCCAATGACCTAAGAATGAGTTTTGGATTTTTAGTGAGGAATAAAGTGTAACAGGAGCCTTATGTGACCTGCAGATAGCAGAATATTTACTCTTGTCCTTTACAGGACACCCCAGATCTTGAACTTTCAGCCTCTATAGTTGTAAGAAATAAATTTCGATTCTTTACAAGGCACAAGGCCATGGTATTTGTTATAGAAGACTGAACTAAGACTGTAGATGGGTGGATGAATGTTCGGTGGGTGAATGGTTGAGTGGGCGAATGGCTAGGTGGGTAGATGAGTTATAAAAGTTTAAGCACAAGAACCTTGTCTTCTAGTTCTTTAGTCTTTTTTACATTGTTTTTTCCTGGTCCACCCATTTATTCTCAACCCAATCCATTTCAGTCCTAGAAGTTGGCCAGTAACAAAATACTAAGAACAGTGATGTACACACCCACCCATACACCCACCCACACACAGACTGAATAAAAAAATCAATTACAGAATTTTAAATCTGTAATAACTTGAAACTTCCGAACATTCCAATGTATATTGTTATAGTTTTGTTTTTCATGAACCTTCCAAAGTCTCTAAAGTCTTTATATCTTTTATTTTTTTTAAACTTTATTCAAACTACATTCTTCTCTGGAAGACTGAGGCAGGCAGGACACAAGTTTTGAGTTTAGCCCAGGCAACTTAGTGACTTAGTGAGAACTTATCTCAAAAAAAAACAAAAACAAAAACAAAAAAAACGCTAGGGATGTTGCTCACTGTGAAGCCCTTGGGCTTGATCCTCAGTATCAGCAAAAATTAATTAATTCTTGTTTATAAAAAATGCAAAACAAAGTATATAAAGTAGACCAAGTCTTTACTTTCTAACCATATTAATAGCATTATGCATGTTTGTTAGATTTTTTAAATGTATATATCATCATTTACCCACATATAAATATGTCATTTACTTACTTGTTTAAAGTGGCTTATCATATATATAATCATTCCCTAGAAATCACAGGGCAGACAAGATGGGGTTATTGTACTAAAGACTGTATATTTAGAAAATGTGCTGGTCATTTCCTATCTATTACTGCAGCCCCTAGATTTAAGCAAAGGTAATTCTGATGGAGGTTTGTTCTCATAGGGCCTTAACTTTAGATTTCCTGGGGTTAGAAGCAGGCTTAGGGTGGGGACAAAGAGTGGGAAGTGAGCCAGTAAGCTGCAAAGAACTTCCTGCCTGAGGAAGAGAGGGATCCGTGTTGGTAATCATTCCTGGAGGGAAGAGTGGTCCTCTGAATGTGCATGCATAGCACACAGGACAAGGAATCTGGCAGATCTCCCGAGGAAAGGGATGTGTTAGGGCTAAAATGTAACTCTCCCTTGTCAGACTTTAAGTGCCAGTTCTTGAAAATTTCTATGAAATGCATGAGTCAACCAGGTGTCCATTGATCACTGACTCACACAGGATTTAAGGGGCACAGAAAACCCATTGCCTCTGATGCTTTCTTTAAAAGTCAGGGCTCCCAAAGGTCCATCCTCCAGGGAGCAGGACACAGAGGTACTGATTGATACCTCTGCACTGGGCCCCTCCTGGACTCACCTTTGCTCATCAGGAACTCTACAGAGGGAAGCAGTTACAGAATGCTATCTGCCCTCTCTCCTTCCAAAGGCTGTTCTTAAAATCAGCTCAAACAGGAAAATAATAACTGTGATAGATTTGACCTTTGAAAAAGAAACATTAGATCCTCTTTCTGGTAGCTGAGAAATTCAGTGCTGGCAACCAAATTATGTGAGTCACTGACAGAAAAGAGGCTGGTAGCGCTCTACCAGTACAAGTGATAGGAGGTTAAAACACAGATTAAAATATTAACCTTAACAATTCATATTATATATTAATAGCTTTACCTAAAAATATTGTGCTTAAATAATAAATATTGGTGTTAATTATTAATACCAATAGCTTTGGTTCCTTGAACTTTAGTGTGTGGAATTGCAGATTGTATTTTCCTTTTCCCCAACCCCAGTACATTAGAATTAGGACAAGTAACCCAGCCCACTATGATCTTTTATCTCTTGGGCAGAACTAGACTTTAAGGGGGAAGTGGTAGAGTGGTCTGCACTCAGGGAGTCATCAGGAATCATTTTCATTTTGGGCCCCAATTTGCCAGCCAATATTTTAGATCAGTTTCAGACCAATAAAGTGGACTATAAAATGAATGAACCATCTTAGTCACTTTTCTCATTCTGAGACAAAATACTTGACACCTAAAGTTAAAGGAGGAGAATTTCATTTAGCTAACAGTTTGTAGAGGTTTCAGTCCATAGTTGGCTGTCTCCAAGACAGAGTGGCATTGCAGAGGAGAAATGGCATGCAAAAGGCTACACACACAGTAGCTCTCTTTCTGACCCTTATATTTTGTCCAAGCTACCTACCCTTAGGATGCAGAACCCTTAATCCTAGCTTCATACTATGAGTCATTTCCAGCAGCATTTCCTTAATCCCAGCATCACATATTCTAGACCCAGCCACCTCTGGAAAGCCCCACCTATGAGCACATGAGGCTTTGGGGGAACATCCAGATACAAGCCCTAACATAAACCATAAGAAGAAAAACCTTTTTAACAGTTACTATAACTAAACCCATCTCTGGCAGTCATAATTTTCAACAGTTTTGGTTGGTAATTCTTTTGTGAGTCAAAAGAACAAAGAATAAACAACTCAGTGGTAAGAAACAGAGGCAAGTTATTCAATAACAAGGGTAAAAAAGTCATAACTTAGGAGTATTACCAACAATAAAACCTGGGTTTGGCCTTAGGTCAAGGCCTTTGTTCTGATTAGCCATCAGCCTAGCTGGACTTAAAAGGCCCCTTGGCTCCTCACCATCTTGGATATATAATTGTGTCTTTATTTACACCATGAGTGTGAATTAACTCACTAGAATTCAAACAGCTTTCCCTTTGGATTACAAATATAAACTTCCTGGACAGTGATGAATATTGGGAAGGGCTTTCTATATTTGGTGCTTAGCATGGCCATTCCTTCTTGTCACAACCGCCACTATCCATAATCAGGTGCTGGCAATCCACTGGACCTTGTATGACCAATTTATAAGTAAGAGGAGAATTTTTCACTAATCATGATCAGATGCAAGGAGGAGTCTATTTGTTTAGAGTAAAAATGGTGCAAGCACTTTATTTATCTGCAGAAGGGAAAGAATTTAGCCTATTGATTATGAAGCTGTTAAATGAAGCAGACATTGATGTGCCATCTAAGCAAGTTTTTTTTTATTACTCCATCAGATAATTACAGTCTATCCTTCCTTTCTCAAAGCTGGTACATGCAATGTGCGATTTTGGGATAAAACAGGCAAAAGTCTTTAAAAAGCTAAAACTCAGAATAAAAAAATCCTTCCACAAACTGTATCCACATGGTATCTAGAGAAGGTGACTCTACTGTCTTTGCAACATAACTTGGCAAAAAAGGCAAACCAGTCACAGAAAACTGTCATTAAAACTCTAACAGTGCTGATAAAATGCCTATGAATAAGGTAACTGAAAGAGGACCCTGAGGTAACCATAAAGTAAGAATCAGATCACCATGGTAACATGCCTTTGAATGGGCTTCTGGAAAAAAAACAAAGCTTGCTTAAAAAGTTCAGGTAATCATATGATGTCACTTTTGCAAGATATTCTTAAAGACATGTGAAACTTGCACTTCATTCATATACTCTGCTGGTCTTCTACACACAATTCAGAAGATAATCTTCTGCTGCTGTGCTTCCTACATCCCCTCCCTCCCCATAGCACAGAATCAGCTCAAAAACAACCTCCTCCTTCCCTGACTGAAAAAAACCCACAGTACCTCAGCATGATTGCATGTGCACAGCCACTATGCTTTCCCATCACAAAGAGATGGTCCCAGACACAGCTTTTACAATTAAAAAAACTTGAGGAAAAGCGTTTTAGACAATGGAGTTCAGGCTCCATATACTATAAGCCATCTGGATAACATCATTCAAGGATTTCAAATGATGCCAGGTGATGTAACCCATCTCACTGTCATGTGTCTTACATCAACACAATTTCTCCATTTTGAATCACATTTAAAGTCATTACTATCAGAACAAGCACAGAGTAATCAAGATAGAGGGGACAAAAATCTTAAAGCAATTGCGCATGAAATGTTATCAAGCCAGGCACAGGCTGATATGCTGATTAAAGGTTCACTCAGGCTCCACTCCTTTTCATGCAGTGTAAAGAGCCTCTATGCTATGCATGGATTTCTGTCCCAGAGGACAGTACACCTGATAAATCCTTTACTCCCATTCCAGAGTCCTACATGAAACTTACACCCAACTTGCAGCACAACTGCAAGAGGCTTTAGACGGATTTTTCATCATAATGCGACTAAAATTCTCATTCATCAATTAGCATATGAAAATGCCAACGAAAAAGTGTACATGAATCTTAGCCTCTGTACTTCATACTATAAAGATTTATCTGTTTACATTCGTGCATGCCAAGATATTGGATCTACCGACCATGGTTCTGTGCACATGGTATATGCTATATCCCGAAACGTTGCTAATAAATTCCATCTGATTAAATGTTTTAATTGTGGCAAACAGAGACACACTAGCTGACACTGCACAGTGCCTCTAAAGGTGCCAGCTCCTTTGGCTTAAACTGCTATTAGACCACACGTTGATTTATCATCTTACCCATGACCATGTTACATGAAAGGTTTACATGGGAAAAAAACATTGTGAATCTAAATTTCAAAATAATGTCACATTCTTGCAGAGAAACAAGCCATATTCCCAAACCAAGGGCCCCAATAAAAAATAAAAGACTGGTCAGTCAGTACTCAAATGATTCGGACCCAGTTAAGCCAGCTATGTTCAGTCCAAACCATACAAACAACAGTCCCTCTGCCAGGATGGGCACACAGAGAAATCTTGCTTTACTTGTTTCCCTGGTCCAGTGGACTAATCAGAGTGCAGGTTTAGATTTGCCAGCAGATTCTCACATTCATTTTTTGGTAGAAAAACCAGTTTTAATTCTCACTAAAATTTCTTCTCCTGCCCTTAAGCTCATGCATGAATCTGGTAGAAACAAGCCTTTAAGCAAGGAACTTTATTTTTCCCAGGGTATTTCGGTTCATAGAACTACTTGTACTATTAAGTTAAATGGGAACCCTTTTACTGGATTGATGGATACGGAAGCTGATGTCACTGTTATAAATAGCCAATTGTGGCTGTCTACTTGGCCAACTAGCCCGGCCTCCTCAGTTTTGATAGGCTAAGGCTCCTCTCTCAGTACACTGCCACTCCCTTATGTCAACTATGATGCACAGACGGACATTGTAACACCGTTTATTGCACCCATTCCTGTCAATCTGTGGAGCGTAAGGTTTATGAAAGAATGGGACGGTTACTTCTGCCCCTCAGAGGTGTGTGTCATCAGCAAGAAAAGGAAAGTGAAGTTTTAAGTAAAAACTTGCAAGGCTATCCTCTTCCAGTTGTATCTTTAATTAAACAAAGTAGATCTGAAATTGGATTTATACTGAAGGCCATTGATATTTCTATGCAAGAACAGTTAATGATTTTATCAACATTGGTAGGAGAACAACTACAATTGGATCATCTCAGATCTACTTCATTACAACTTTTTTTTTTTTTTTTTTTGGTACTGGGGATTGAACTCACAGCTGCATGCTCACCAGGCAGGCGCTTATGCCATTGAGCTAATTCCCTGGCCATGTTACAACCATTTTTAAAACTCCTAAGGGCTATGTTAAGTAGAACTACTCCCTTCTTTATTGATCATATTAAAACTCATTCTAATCTCCCAGGTTCATTGTTATTAGGTAATTATAATGCAGATGCTCTCGTAAATCTGATTTCCATTTTCAATAAATTGAGAGAATCCCATAAATTTTTTCATCAAAAATCTAAATATATGCAAAAAGAATTTAACATTACCAGAACACGAGCTAGACAAATTGTGATGTCATGTCCTGCCTGTCGGCTCATTCCTAGGCCTATTCCTCAAAAAGGATTACAATTCCCAGAGGTCTTAGAACTAATCAGTTATGACAAATGATTATTACCCATATAACCTTTGTAACAAACTTAAATATATTCATTCCTCTCTAGATTACCCTCACTGCATGTGATCCACACTACCTATCATTCAGGTAAACAAAGGCGACACGTGATATAGCATCGTGTATCAGCCTTTGCTACCGTAGGAGTGCCACAAAAAATAAAAACTAATAACTGGCCTGCCTGTATTAACAAATATTTTTGGAGTTATTTTGATAACTGGAATATAAAGCATATTATAGGGATTCCCCTTTAATCTCCAAAGTCAAATGATAATTGAACACACTCACCTTAAACTAAAAAAATCAACTAGCTAAACAAAAGACATGTTATTTTTAGCTTTTTGAATCCTGCTTGGTGTGACCTCCAAAGAGATATTTGGAATGATCCAACATCACTTTTAAATTGGGACCAAGGACATGCTAATATTGCCACAGATAATCAAGAGACATTATGACCATCAGAGCTGTATTTTTTAAAATTTGTTAATAACTTTATTAGTTCAACTGCAAAATTAAGTAAAATTAAATTGTCAACATTATTGTTTTACTTCATCAGAGCGGTTCTGTGGCCAGAATCCAATCCACCTGTGCAGCACATCAAACTCTCTGCTGAGACCTCAAGCAGTGAACCTCAATGACACACTGTTCACTGTCGTGGAAAGGCGTGCAGCAGACCATCAGCGAGGCTCGCCACTTAGTTAACAGCCAGGGTTTGGTTTAATCACCTGAAAATCTTTTCTGGGCAATGCTTGCTCTCCTAGCATCTACAGTTGTGTTCCTGTGGTCCAGGGAGAAGAGTATTGGGCTTTCATACCCAATCCACCCTTACTTAGGCCCCTTCATGGGGATGGACAGGCCCCCAGAGATTTTTCATTCTATAGAGTGATAACCCTACATATGCTATTTTGCCCAGCCCACAAATTTTAATGCATTTAGAAGAACAGGCTAAGCTTAACATTACCTCTCATTTTGTATATCCACCTGTTACAGTCAGGGGTTGCAAGGAGAACAATTACATACAGGACACAGAATTTATATTATTTTATGATGGTCACCCAGAGTTAAATATAACAAAGTACAGGAAATCTGTTCACAACACTATGAAGACCTGGAAAAATCTCCACATCTCCAGCTGAAGACCTAGAGCCCATGAAGATGCCCCCCATGAGTCCAACTGGAGGCCTAGAGCCATGACAATGACTCATTCAAGTCTGTTTTATGGATTTGTTCTGGGAAGGCCCAAAAGTTAGCGGTGGAAGCTAGGAAGTCTATGCCAGCAGGGGGAAGGATGTGTGCTCGTAGGTTGAGGGTTCCACGCGGGAGCCAAGAAGCAAAGCTCAAAATAAGGACCAGGACTCACATGAAAAGTAACTACAGCCATCCTCAGTGACAATGAGGTCTGAGCTCCTCTGATTAGAACAGGAAGCCAGTGTGACAAGCTTCTCCTGGAGATTAAACAGCGCACATGTTCTACTCCAGAGCCATGCTCAGTGTAAGGACCAGCCAAAGTGAAGTACAGCCACTCTCAGTGAAAAGGTCCCGAGCTCCTCCAGTAACAGTGGCCAAGTTCACATCAGGGAAGCTAGCCATGACAAGCTCCTCCAGGAGAACCAATGGCTCCAAACAACAGCAACGCTTAGGAGAACCCACAGTTCCATGCTCTTTCTCTCCACATCTCCTATGCTGGCAATTTTCCTCAGGTGGGCCGTCTACACTCAGCATCATGCTGATTTCGTTCAGCTGGTATTAAGTTGACCACCAGTTTTAATCTGTAACACCACCTTTCTGTGTAGCCCATCTACAGAAAGATTCTAGTCCTTGCGTGTTGGCTGTGAATCAGACTTGGAAAGTATAACTGTCTAAAGGACAATTTGCCTTATTAACCTTACATTCTCTTCCCTCAGACAGTAACCTTGTAAGATTATTTTTTTTAAGAGATTTTAAACTTAAATTCCTAGCTGTATTCCAGAAGCTCATGGCACTTATTTTGAGGAAAGAGTTTTGGGTCCCTGGAAGACTTGCAGGAGTTCATATCATGGACAGACTATAGATAAACTTAATTATTCCTTTGTAGACCGTCTTCCAGAGGATACCTTCTGGGAAAAGCTCAAGATTGGCACAAGATTTCCTTTTCAGGCTCTCCCAACCACCATGATCTCAGAGGCCTTGTCCAGTGTTACATGTCAGGTAAAGGCCTCAATTCTCCTATCCCCAGATTCATTGTCAATGACAAAACTGAACCCACACAACATAATTTATGGAAATTAGCCCTACCTTTTCATGCTGGACAGCAGGAGACTGGATATCTGCAGCTGGTAAATGGAGGAAAAGTAAAAGTAATATTATAAGCTCATAGGTATATGAAAGTAAACTTATGTGTTTATGATCCTCATGTACTGTTAATAGGGAAGACAGAGTGGCAACAAAATATGTTCTCATGTACTGTTACCTAACCCATTGCATCATGCCTGAACATCTTTCTAATGATGTCACAGGAGTGATCATGTGCAGGATGCCCAGGGTTTGAATTATGGTCATTCTGACAGAGCCTTGTTATCATCCACCTAATTCCCCCTTGGTAGAGACCCTAATTAAGATATTTAGCAATGAACCAAGAGGATGATTGGGTTAATTACAGCGGGGCTAACCTCCCTAGACTTTTTGATAGCTAGTGCAGCTACTGGCTCTACAGCATTAGCTTACTCAGTACAGTCTGCTCACTTTGTAGACAATCAGACAAGAACTGCTGATGAGAGCTGGAAAATTCAGTTAGAAATTGATATAAAATTGCAAACGCAAGTAAGTATTCTAGAAACCTCCATCCTTTGAATGGGAGATCAAATTGAAAGTTTGTAATTGCAACAAAGATTAAAATGTCACTATAATACGATTCACTGTTGTAACGCCCCTTTACCATATAATAAAAATCTGCATCTTTGGGGATAAGACAAATATACAAGGAGCAGTCCATCAAAATATTACTAAGGCTGTAGATGCTCTTCAGAGAAAAGTGCTGTCCATGTCACAGCAGACAGCCACATTTGATGCCCAAATTAGAGACTGAGATATTTGCTGATGCTATTGAACAATTGAATCCATTTGCATATCTCAAGCCTCACTTCTGGTTTTATATTGGAATTAGTGTGCTCATTCTCTTGCTTATAATTCTTCTCATTAAAGTGTGTCATAGAGTATTCACAACCTGGCAACAACTAGAGGCCACATAGTCATGACCAACTCTGCACCAACTTCTTCAAAACAAAGGAGGAACCTTGGAGGACCACCTGGATGACTCTCCTTGAAAGAAGAGCAATTATCTCCATTTTGGCTAAACCTGGCCCTGTTTCCATGTATTGATATGTACAGAGGTGGCTAGGACTTTTCCTTATCCCCTCGATTGGCTTTAAGCAATGCAAATTGATCTAGCCAAGGTGCTGATGTGTAGACTTTGAAGCAAGGTGACAAGTCAGTGTTGCTCCATCCCATAGCTCCCAAGAAACTTATGTGAGCTAGGCAGGAGGCAAAGCCATGCTCCATGCTGCCACACTTCATGCCATCAGCTGAGACTGAGCCTCAACATAAGAGGTTATATCAGGGCATAAAAATTACACATCAGAGCTGAAGCACCCACTTCAAAACATCCGCTACTACCTCAAATTGAGTTATGCAGATTATTCCTTCTGTGTGTCCTTCTCTGCAAAGGTGATTTCAGGCCACCTACCTAGCCCAGCTCATGTACTTCCTGCCACCCTCACAGTCAATCATCCCTCACACAAATTAATAAAATCTAGGTTTGACTGAGGGTCAAGACCTTTGTTTTGGTTAACCATCATCCTAGCTGGACTTAGGACTACCTTGGCTCTCCACCACCTTGGATATACAACTACATCTTTATTCATGCCATGTGTAACTTATATTGGAAGTGGTAGATTGGAATTAACTCACTAGAATCCCAATATCTTTCCCATGGGATTACAAATATAAACTTCCTGGACGGTGATGAGGACCAGGAAGAGCTTTCTATACTTTAAAACTGAATTTCATAATAGATGACAGATCTCTGTTTTTAGTAGTGGTGGACTAGGAAATTTAGGCCAATTTAACTGTTGAAGACAATCCAAAAACCTAAATAGTTTGTAAAATTTTTCTTGAAGGCATTAGAGAGCTAATCAGGCAGAAAAAATTAATACGTTAAAATTTGAGAGAAGATAGAAATCCAGAGCAATGGAAGCCCACTGTATTTAGGAGCACTTTTACCAATTCCAGATGACATGGTGGGAAGGTAGAGAAGTTAAGCAGGACTTTGACAGCTTCGTGGGGCACTGGGAAGCAGGAATTAAGCAGAGTGAACCTATGGCACACATGCTGTAGCAGGCTGTTTGTTATCATTGAAATCTCCAAAAGGTTCACCGTCCCTGAGACTCTAGGACTTCCCAAAGTGAAGAGGACCAGTGAATCTGCTGTGACTCTTGGTGATGCCACTAAACATCTCCACCTAGAATAAAGATGATATGGGAGTAAACTAACTTTCAAAGGGATGAAACCCAGCCTTAAATCTTGTTACTGCTAGGTTTGGAATAAGGGACTCTCACATTGCTTTTTTCTTTTTAAACATTTTTCATACCAATTTTAGGCATGCAATCGAAGTATTCTGCCACATGAAAGGGAAAACAATCACAAATAAAGACCAAGAGAAACAACAGAGCTGCAGAGCATCATAAATATGTTCAAAGGTGTTTCAATTCTGAGAAAGATAATTCTGAGATATTTCATAGAGGAAAATCAAATGAAATTTTTAGAACTGAAAAATTCAATTGCTGAAATTAACTCATTGAGTAGATTTTAACTGAAGATTAGACAGAACTGAATACAAAACTAATGAACTGAAAGAGAGGTCATGGACAAATAAAATGATATTTTCAATGACAGAGAGACAGAGAAAAAAGGGGGTACGTGGAGATTTTATGAGGAAGTCTAACATAATGAGTTCCAAAGCTAGAGGAAAGAGATTAGAAGCAATATGTGAAGCCATAGTAGATAAAAATTTTTAAGACAATGAAATGCATTGAGCCAAGGATTCAGAGTACTACAGATTCCAAGCAGGAATAAAAGAAAAATGAGGTATACTACAAGGCTGTTCAAAACATCTTCAGAAAGTGGACAGAAAATCATCACCCACTTAATAAAAATATTCTTTTAGGATGAAGATGAAATTAGCACATTTGCAGCCAAAAATGGATGTCACCAGTGGACCTGTACTAGAGGAAATACTAAAGGGCATTCTTTGCATGGAAGGAAAATGATTGAAGGTAGAAAGGTAGAAATACAGAAAGGAGTGAAGGTACCAGTATGCAGGAAATATAAATAGATATGAAGTGTGATAGAGCTCTGTGGAATTTATAATGTCTATAAAAGTAAAATGTATGGCAATGACATCATATAAAGTCAGAAAATGGAGAAGGGAATTTATCAGTATATTAGTAACCTAAGACATTGGAGGAGGGGAAGAGTATAATGCAATGTTATGCTTTCATAAGCCAAGAATATAAATTACATCTCTAGGGGAATGCTTATAAGAATAGTAAAGGCGAGTACAACACCTGATGTACATACACCCACACACACTTAAGGAAAGAATAAAAAGGACCCACCAAAATGTTGATTGTGGTTCTGTGTCAGTTTGTCTCTTTGTCAGTTTGTCTGGTCAGTTTTTCTCTTCATTTGCTTATCCATGTTTTCAAAAATTTGCATCTAACATATGGAAAAGTGGCCATGAGAAAAATTCTGTCTTCTAATTTGATGACTTTTCTATTTCTTTCTTTTTTTTTAGCTCTTCTAAAATGGAGGTAAGAGGGCTGGGGATTTAGCTCAGCGGTATAAGCGCCTGCCTTGCAAGTGTGTGGTCCTAAAATCAATCCCGGTACTGATTAAAAAAAAAACTAGAGGTAAATGAGATTAAAAAGAAAACTTGCCATTAATTTGAAGGGTTTTTTTTTCTTAACAATGTAATCCAAATATCTTTCTGTCATTAAGTATTATTCTATAACACTTTAATTACTATAGGTTAGTCCATTGTATAGCTACTCTATAATTTATTTAACCATTTTCTTGTTATTGGACATATGAATTATTTCTAATTTTTAGAAGTAATAAATACTCCTAATAAACATTCTTGTATACATGAGAATATATTCCTAGAGGTGTCTGCCTGGTGGGCCACAGTGTCTACAAAATATTAAGATTTTTTATTCATATTACCTAATTGCCTTCCTCTAAGGCTACTGGTGCTGGGGATGGGACCCAGGGCTTCACACATACTAGGCAAGGGCTCTGCTACTGAGTGACACTCCAGTCCCCTAAGTTGCTTTTTAGTTCACCAGGGTGAGAGTATGGGAGATATGCAACAATTATTTTATTTTATTTATTTTTGTCTTTTTGAGACAGAGTCTCACTATGCAAGTCAGGGTGGCCTTAAGCTCACTTTGTAGCCAAGGCTGGTCTCCAACTCGTGATGATCCTCCTGGCTCAGCCTCCCAAGAATGATCATTTTCATAGTGTGCACATAGCTGTGTGGGTGACAGCTCAGAGCTTACCATGCATGCTACTATGGTCACACCTGGAGAATTAGGCCCAGCAGTCCAGGACTTTATGTCAATGTTCAGAAGGACTGAAGGAATTCACAGATAGGCAGCATGATGAGTGTGGTTCTGCCAGGGAAGTTTCATGAGGAGGTGAGGCTTGAGGAAGGCCTTAAGGTGGCAATTTACTGGCTGACTGGCCCAGAGGTCAAGGAAACAGCTGATGTAAAGCAAATGTCCACGTGACCCAATATATACGGGACCCAGAGTGGCTGGATGGAAGAAGGTGCTGCTATGTAGAGCTGAACCAGACTGGCATGGAGCTGCCTGGGGACCGGACACCCAACCCCTGCTGGATCAGATGAAATGGGTATGGGCAACCAATGTGGGATCTGAAGCAAGGCAAAGAAAGACTTGGTGAAAGGGACAAGACTGTGTCCTCATTTAACCTCCATACTCTTGCCATTTCTCAGAAATGGGAAGAAACTGGTGCTTTGCTGCTTTTTATAATATTAGTGGGGGAAACCCTGCCAATTTGCTAGATAGTCTTAGAAGGATAATAAAAATAAAACTTTCCTTCTCTCTCAGCAGAATGGAATTACACTCACCTTGTTACAGCTTGTGCTGCCACCAATTAAAGAGAGAGAGAACAGAAACTCTGCTGAAACTGCCTCTACCTTCCAGCTGCACTTACTTAATACAGGTAGTTTAAATCCCCCAAGGACCTTAAACTAAATCAACCACGAAATATTGAAAAATATAAACAAACTGTTAATTAGAGGGATTGTAAAACATGCCTTTCCTTTTGTGCAGAAAAGGAGGGGAGCCGAGAGAATGTGGGATAAGAACCCCTTAGAAGGTGAGGAAGGAAGAAGTCGAGGGCACGTTGCTTTCTCTCCAGGGATTTCAAAGAAAAGATTTGCAAAGTCTCTAGGAATAGGGGGACAGCTCTGGAGTCTTGTTAAATCAAATAGGAACCTCATTAGAGGTGAATGAAAGCAGCTACTCTCCAGGGTGGGAGAAGCCCGAGCAGAGCTGGGCTCAAGGACAGTCCCCATGCAGGATCTACCTGGAAAGAGTGGGATGTCCTGGGCCAGGGTGGACACCAGGTAGTGGCTGTTAGGGTAGCCACCACCTCCAGGCGTGGGTTTAATCATTCCCTGGGTTCCCTGTACACAGCTCGAGCCTGCCCAAAAGAAGCTGAGTCAGGTCATCTGAGACCTCAGCTCTGCTCCCCCCAAGAGCTGGGAAAAGGTGCTCTCCATGACGGGGTTGGGCTGTGTCTCCTCTTCCACTTGGGCAAAGCTTCCTGGCTCTGTTGGCACATTTTGACCCCATTTTCTCCACCTTGTATTGCTTAGACTGTGGGAACAAATCACTGTATTAAGAAATGGGACTTTGGGGGTCAAGAAATAGACTTTTGCATTTTCAACTTCTTATTGTTGTTTATTGTTCTTTATTAAACCAGTAGGAGAATGTGTAGATCTGCCTCATTCTTTGGGCCTGAATTTAAATGCCCTCCTGATGGACAATTGTGTTGTTTCTTAACCTTTGAAATTTTAAATGAACTTCAGAGACTATCCTTATACAGATTTCTTTGAGGACAACAGTTATCTGTGAATTAAAAATGCTAGCATTATAAAACACAAAACTACAAACTCCTAGAGGGTCACAGCAGAAAATCTAGGTGCTCTTGGGTATGGCAATAACTTTTTAGATATGGCGTAAAAGGCACCGTCCATGAAAGAAGAATTTTAATAGACTACATAAAAATTAAAATTTCTGCTCTGCAAAAGTCACTGTCAAAAGAATGAAATAAACAGGAGAAAATATTTGCAAAAGGCATATATCTGATAAAGGACTGTTCTCTAAAATGTGTAGAAAACTCTTAAACCTTAACAATAAGAAAATGAATGACCTGATTAGCAAATCCCTTCTTAATGTACAATTGTGTTGTTCCATACCTTGTAAAATTATAAACAATGTGAAGAATATCTATGTGCATATTTCTTTGGGTAAAACATATTTATCTATGAATTTAAAAGACCTTAACAGACATTTCACTAAAGTAAATATACAGACAGAAAATAAGCACATGAAAAAATGCTTCACATTATAGTCATCATGGAAATGCAAATTAAAACAATGAGATACCAGTATATACCTGTGAGAATGGCCAAAATTCAAGACACTGATACCAACAAAAACTGGCAAAGATATGGAACAGTAGAAATGTCCATTCATTACTGGTAGGAATGTAAAATATTATGGCCACTTTGGAAGACAATTTGGCAGCTTATCGGAAAACTAAACATTTTCTACATGTGAGGCCTTAGGTTTTATTCCCAGCATTGAAAAGAAATGAAAACCCTAAACATACTCATACCTTACAACCTAGTAACAGTGCATCTTGATATTTACCCAAAGGAGTTGAAAACATATATCTACAAACATATCTCCTACACTCAGATGTTTACAGCATTGTCACTTATAACTACCAAAACTTGGAAGCAACCAAAGTGTTTCTCAGTGGGTAAACTGGTAAGTAAACCGTAGTACATCCAACCAATGGGATATAATCAACTTAGAGAAATGAGCTATCAAGCCAAGAAACGATGTGGGGGAAACCTGAATGCATGTTAATGACTAAGAGAAACCAATCTGGAAAGGCTGTTACATACTGCGTGATTGCAAATATATGACATTTTGGAAAAGAAAAAATATCTTGGGTGGGAGGGGAGGAATAAAAGGATCAGTGGTTGCCAGGGTTTGTGTATGTGTGTGGTGGGCAGGTGGCTTGGCATTGGGAAGTGGAACACAGAATTTTTAGGGCAGTGAAACGATGCTGTAGATGCTATACTGATGGATACAAGTCCTTATACATTTATCCAAACCCATACATGTACTATTCCAAGAGCGGTATCTACTTTAAACTATGGACTTTGGGTAATCTGATGTGTAAGTACAGATGCATCAATTGTAACACAGGTGCCAGTGTGATGAAGGATGTTGATAGTGGAATGATGCATGTGGGATAGAATGTGTGTGGGAAATTGCTGCACTTTCTCTTCAGTTTTGTTGAGAATCTCCTATTCTAAAGAAAAAGTAAAGTCTGTTTTAAAAAAATCTTAGTATTAGAAATGATGGATCAAAGGATATATGTATTTTAAATTTTGACTAGTGAGAATCTGAAGTGTATCATGGGTAAAGATTAAAATATAACTAAAAGACATGTTATTAAAGTGACATTAAATATGCTTCAAGCAGCCTTACACTGCAGTCAAGAAATCTAGAGCTTTCCACATATAAATGAGCTCCTAAAGCTTCTGTTGCATAAAAACATCAATAGCATGTATCAGAGTTTTACTGCACGTCCGTCACGCGATCTTCCAGCCTTGGGACAACACCTCACAAGGTAGACTTCTCATCCCTAAATTCTGAATGAGGAAACTAAAGACACAGAGCAGTCAAATAACTCACCAGCGAGGATTGAACCCGGACTGCATGCTGCCAGAGTTTCGATGCCAACCCCATGCCTCTCTGCCTTAGATGATTAATACAGGACACAGATAGGAATTGTTAGATGTGCTCACATTAGCATTTTTAAAGGATGCTACTGTACCTTTAGGATACACAGACAGAAATAAGCCTCGATGATGCAAACTGGGATAATGTGTACCTAAGTCCTGCTCATGCTGGACAATGGAATCCTGAATGCAGTCATCAGGCTGAGACTACGTGGTCCTGGAATCCATAGATCCTGGATTCTTTCAAGCAGGCTGTGTACCCCAGATTCACCCTCTATCCTTCTCCACCTTGCTCTGGGCCTCCATGCTGGCCCCTAGGAGTGTGTCATTGGCTTCCTGCCCATGGGTTCTGCTTTGGTTTGGCTTACAGGAGGCACTGGCAGGAGACCGAATGTCAGGACTGAGAAAGGTCACAGCCCTTAATCTACTGTTTTTGAGATGCAGGCTACAATGTCTAAATTTGGATATCTGCTTTTTGCCTCAGACCATTACATCTCAAATATTACTTATACTACATGCTCTGAGAACAGTCTTTTCAAACTGAAACTCAGATTGTTTTGGAAGATCGTTTCCCCTACTATGCCCTGAAAAATTCTAGCTCGCTTTCAAAAGTCCTCTACCTCTGACATGAGTGTTGAATCTCCATCCTCCCAGGAAGAGTCAGTGTTTTTCTGCACACTATGAGTAACAAATGGCTGGTTTGGAAATAAGTCTTTGCTTGGAGAGTCACTGCCTTCTTATCACAGGGCCTATCCCTCTCATCTTCACTTTGTGCAGACCAAACAATCCTGTGCAAAACTGTTATCTGACTCTCATGTTTCTCCAAGTGTTTCTCTTTAAGCACTTCACGGCAAATTATATTTTCAAAGAGGGACAAAGTAATATCTCCCACCCACATTGTCTTCTACATCATGAATGTGACACTCCTCCCACTGAGAGGTGAGAATTTTGTCCTACCACTTTTGGGTCTGAGAGAGCTCATGATTGCTTCTATCAGTGGAGTACAGCAGAAGGGGTATGATGACTTCTGGAGTTAGGTCAGGAAGGGTGATGCAGTTTGGGCTGGTCTTGGAATGCTTGCTTTGCACCGGCTCCCTCTTGGGACCTGCCTCTCTGAACTGAGCTGCCAGGCAATGAGGTGCTCCAGATCCCGGTCCCAGTTGAGGCAGTCATACACTTATTTCATACCAGGCACCAGACAATGAGTGAAGAACCCAACTTGGAAGTGGATCTTCCAGTTCTAACTCTTCTGGCCTTTGGCAATCCAGATATCCCTCAGACATAGAATGGAGAAGAATAACCTTCAAGTGCCTTTTCCAATATTTTACCCCTGGAATCCATGAGCACAGTGATTGCTGTTTTACACTGCTAAGTTTGGGGTGACTTGTTTTGCACAGTAACTGGAACACGAGTGCACTTTACACCGAAGGCAGTGCACTTCCTTGATGGCGATGTTGATGGTGTTGGTGCACAGCCTGCGTGAAGAACCCTGATGATTCATTTAGAAATGCACAATCCCCAAGACCTAAATGTATACAACATCCTCTTTTCCATGTCTATTTTAGAAGAAGGGAAGATAGAGTAAGTTCACCTATTTCTTTTATCATTCATTCAGTGACTTCAGGACAAGCATAGATATTTAAAATCTAAAGGCCAAAAAAAAAAAAAATCTAAAGGCCACAATAAACATGCAGTCCATTGCTTAAATTCCAGTGCTCCATCTAATAATGTACAGTTGCAAGTTTTCTTAGCATTGCTACAGCTTCTTCTCAGCTTGCCATCGTTCCTGGTCTGAGGATGCAGGATGTGTACCTTTTCTCATTTCTCCCACTTTGAATACATGCTAATGGAACAATTGCCATTTTGAAGGTTATAAATGGTTAAATGTCATCAATTTCATGTGGCTCAACCTAAATACAAACTTCCAGCTCCTCAAGTACATGTACCATTGAATTACATCGTTAGCTTTCAATCCAAACAACACTTGCCGCTAGCTTGCCTTTTCTGTCCCTGCTAAACTGTATTTTTCTGTATCACAGTATCTTGTCCTTTCCTCCATAGCACTTATCATACTTTGTAATTACACGTGTTTATTATTTAATGTCTGATACCATAAGGAGACATGTAAACTCTCCAAGAGCTGCCCATCACTACATCCCAGACCCCTACGTGGGGCCTGGCACATCACAGGCACTCAATAAATGTCAGATGAATTAATGAATATACAATATGGCTTTCTTCATTTGCAGACGATGTTTTTATTCTGTTGTCAGAGTGTCCTGTACACACTGTGATCCCTGTCATTGTGTCTGGAGCAGAATTTAAACTTTTAAAATTATGAATGTTTCCTAATTCTGATTGCCCATTAGAAACCCCTGGGATGATTTTAGAACCTACGGAAGGATGTACCCTCAAAACAGTCAAATTGACATCTCCAAGGAATAGAAGGCAGACACTGTGGCGAAACACTCGCCTCTCTGAAGATTATACCGGCTGCTATTGTCCATTGCTATGCTTTCTTGCTGTTGCCCAGTGTTAGGGTTTCAAACCCTGTCATTTTGTTCACGGCTCCAATTGCTTTCTTTGGGCACATTAGATTTTGCTACAACCACCAGCTAATAATCTTGGAGAACCAATAAAACTTAATCATGAGGGTTGAGGATATATTTCAGTGGCACAGTGCCTGCCTGCCAAGCATGAAGTTGAGAGTTTGATCTCTGGTACCAAAAACAAACAACAAAAGAACTTAACTGTGCAGACAACTCTTCTATTGGCTGTACTAAAGGGCAGCTTTAATCTTTTTGTAGTCTAGAACAACACATCAGAATCCAGCCCAAACATGAAGCCTAAATGAAAAGTGTACACTTCAGGGTGAGTTTTCCAGCCTCTCCTTCCAGCAGTATCACCATGCTTAGATCCTCTGTATGGAGAAATACTCAAGCCACCGCTTAACTCTTCCTGCTCTGTCTTCCTAGCAGTTAGGATTACATCCCATAAGCCATAATTTAAGGGGAATTCACATAGCCTCCCATTTACCCATTTCTCTGTCCATTTGATCAGTATACTGAGCATCACTATGTAGCCTTTCTGCATGCTTGAAACCTTGTCTTATCACAGGACACATTGAACTGAAAATGGCCCATTCCCACTATTGTTTATTTCATTTAACCAGAAATTCAAAAAGGGTGATATGTTATTATAACGACCTTTATAAAGTATCATTAGAATATAGTGATGATAATGACTTATTATTGATAGGAAAATAAGGGAAGACTTCACAGAGGTCGTTATTAATGGGACTTTGATAAATGGGAGTGCATTGTGTGGAAGGCAGAGGAGCAGGTAAAAGATGAATGTGCAAAAACAGAGACCAAAAAATCAAAATAAACCCAACATGCTGAATGTAATCAAAATATAGCAAACAGATTATGCTTTTTGTTTTGGTTGTTTTTTACAGGGCTAGGGACCAAACACAAGGCCTCAGAACTGCCAGGCAAGTGCCTTACCATTGAGTCACAGTTCCAGCCTTAGATGGGTGTCTTTTAATCCTTTATTTTGCCTGTGATGTCATAGCACAGAAAGCTGACTCCTTATCTGTTCACAGACACAATACATGTTGCACATTCATTGCTCATATCCGTGTACAACTAATTTCATTTTCATAAACTTTAGTGATTCTACTGTGCTGTTTACAGCCCTTGATTTTATATACCCTTCACATCAAAGTGTAAGTTTATTATTTCACTCTGTACATATTGTAGTAATTGAATTGCTTACCTTAATGGCACGATAAGGTTTTGTACACTTTGTCACTGATGCTGCTGACTTAGCATAGTTTATCTCACTTTTCTGCATTGTTATTAATTCTTTCACAGCCAACTAAACTGTTCTCTTGAGAATTGCCTGGGAGACAGAAAGCCTTATTACTCTGCTATAACTAGAGATGAGCAGAATTCTAACTTGGTCTCACATTACAGTAAATATAAATCAAGGATCATTTTAGTTATCTGTTGCTGCATAATGAACCACCCCCTACATGTTATGTCTTAAAGTAACATTAGGCTTTTGTCATAGCTCTCAATTTTGTGGGTTGGCTGGGCTCAACTGGATGGTTCTTCTGCCTCCTGTGATGCCGGCTGGGGCTATAGTGATCCAGAGGCCTCAGTGGGCTCAGCCACATGGCTGGCAGGTGGCTCTGGCTGTTGATTGGTGGCTCACCTTCCCACTGACAAGAGCACCTTAGTTCTCCTTCATGTGATCTGCGTTAGCAGTGTCTGGCTTCCAAGATGGAGCATTTCCAGCCTGTCAAACTAGCAATTGCACATCTCTCAAGGCTCAGCCTCAGGAATTACATAGTGTCACTTGTAGATTTCATTCAAATAAGTCATAGAGAGAACCCAGATTTAAGGCAAAAGGATATAGATTTTGTCTTTCCACTAGAGGAGTGGCAAAGAATTTGCAGTCACCTTTAATTCTCTAGATACCTACATACCTACCTTCGCACATAGAAATGTGCTTCTGTCCTAAAAATGGAGATGAATATTGATATACTTCAACAGGATGAGCCTTGAAAACATTATGCTACATGAAAGAAGCCAGTCACAGAAGACCACATATTGTATCATTTAGTGTATAAAAAAATGTTCACACAGAGTTAATCTATAGAGACAGAACACAGAATAGCGGTTGATTGAAACAGTACATGGTGTGTGTGCGTGTGTGTGTGTGTGTGTGTAAAAGGAAAGGAATTTGGGGGGAAAGAATGGGTAATGCCTGATAAGGGAGATGGGGCTTTCAGGGAAGGTGATGAAAATATTTTAAAATTAATTGTGATGATGATTATACATTTTGTAACTGTATTAAAAACCATTGAAACTTACATTTTAAGTGGGTGAATTATATGCCATGTAATTATATCTTAAAGCTGTTTTTAAAAAGAAATTATCAAGCAGTGCGATTTAGACATATTTCAACTTTTGTTGGTATTCATCATTCTTCTAGTTCTGATCATCCCTCCAGGAGGAGCTTCATCCAGTGGAAAAGTGAAATTGTGACACTGTGACAGTTCTGCCCTCTCTTCCTGACAGGGGCTGCCAGCATGGTTTGCAACCAGCTCCCTGCCTCTTTCTATTTCCCAGCATTCTTAGTGGCTGTTTCCCATTTTGTATAGCTTTAGCTCTCTCCCTCAGACTCTATATACATCACACTTCCCATTCTGCCCTCTCACTTCAAATTGATCTGAGATACTTTGTATAAAGGATGAGGTAGCACATAAAAATAACTAGTATAGTACCTATTTATCTCATCTGGTGGTTTGGAAGACATATATTTGTAAGGTTGCAGCATGTGTGAGAAACCACAGCAAATTGTCTCTCATCCAAGTGGAGGAGCTAGTTTTTTTACTTCATGTTATTGATCAATACGATAGGTGCAATGATATTTTACTTTGTGATGTTTCTGTGGGAGCAGCATCCACTCTGCCTCCTGCAACTGGCAGGCCGGCTAAATGAGCTGGCTGTTCTCCAGCGTGCAGGATGCAGCCCTGGGAAGGCAGGCTCCCTGGCCTTGTGGGCCTGGCAAGCACACTTCCCCAGACTGCAAATGCAACTTGAAGTATACGACTTAGTACTAAGGGAGCACTTTGTTACAGACAAGTTGGAAGAGTCTGTTTGACAGCTGAAGCCAGACCATTTTGATTTTTACATAAAGATAGTTAACATTGCCTTGACAGGTTTATTCTAATTTGGTAAAGGCAATAATTTTATGGGATGGTAACTGTTTCCTTGCAGTCATGATTCCTGCTGTTCCTTTTGCATTTTCTTCTAATTGGTAGATTGATGGGCTCTCAAGACTGCTTAAAAACCATTTGCAAGGGAAAGGGACAAATCAGGGGGGTTCGCCTTCTCTCCAGAAAGACCACTTCTAACCATATGGGTAAAAGGGGTATTTTTAGCCACAATTTACAAATTATTTTTGGCATATTAATGGATTTTTGCCTATTTAAAGTTCATTTATGTAAAAGTCATAATTGCACTTAGTCTTAAAGTCAAATACTACTACAAGACTTATAAAGCACAACACAGTCCTTTTTCCCACTCAGTTCCCTCCTGATTCCTGCTTTCCAGAGGAAAATAATTTAATCTTTTTAGCTATTCTAGCTGTTACTGACCTTTAAACCTCTAAATAACAGTCTTATATCCTATTTCTTTATTTTTCAGTTGTAGCTATTACCTACTAACTTGCTGCCATGAAAGATTGGAATTCAGTTCTCTAACATTTCACTACCTTATTTTCCCTGTTATCTATGTGAAATCCTCAAGGTTGTAATTGATTATTGTTGTTAACCTCCTATCTTCTCTTTATTGACTATCAGATATATTTTGATGGGCCATACTCCTAGGAACTTGTTGAACAGTAATATATGAAAAGTATATTTTGAGACTTTGTTTTTCTTTCCTCATCATATTGATTGAAAACTCAGCTGGGTGTAAGATTCTATTTTGGAAATTATTTTGCCTTAGGATCTTGAAGGCATAATTCTAGAAGACTGTTATCTTCTGAATGCTTGCATTGCTATTGAGAAGTCTGATACTGTATGAATACTGATTCTGTTTATTCTGTTTTCTCTCCTTTCTGTGTCACACTCTTCCTTCCTTTCTCTATTTTTATGATGTTTTATCTCCAGAACTTGTCACAATTGTGTGCTTTATGATTGGTCATTTTTATTCATTATGAAGTGCCTTGAAACACATTTAATTTGAAAACTTTCTTTTAGGAAAATATTTGCTATAATTTCCTAAATAGCACCCTAATCCATTTAATCTATCCTATGATAGCACAGATGTCACCTCAAGTCAGGACTGTGTTTGTGCATAGTCTAGGCCCTGCTGGCATAGGGTGGGCTTTCCAAGAAGCAGGCTTGAGACCCAGATGAACTTGCACAAGGCTTCTAAGAGGCTTCTGTGGGATGGAGGGTGAAGCATGATGAGGTGACCTTAAATGAAGTGACTCCATTTAGAGCAGGTAATGCCCAAGGGTTTTCTGTGGGCAGCAGTCTCTGCAGCTGGAGAGTTGGCCCTTCATCCTGAGGGGGATTTTGGGTGGTGCAGCCAGCATCCCAGGACTGGGGACCCGGCATGGTCTTCAGTTCCTCAGCACTAGGTAATAGTCAGAAGTTGGTCGACTTAGAGAATCCAGGGAGCAGAAGTAACCTTTCATTAATTCTGTTTATTACATACTCACCGCTGTTCAGATGGTGGTGGGTATGGGATATAAAATGATAAAATCACAGGCTGGGCCTGAAATAAGCTTGCAGTGTGGTGGGGGTACCAAAAAGTAAGCAAAGACTGCAATATGTAATGAGACTCATAAAACAGGATTATGGAGTAAAAATGCATTTGCAAAGAGAAGTTTTAGGACATGATAAAATACTAACTAAAAACATAGAATACTTACTGTTTAGATTTGTTTAAGCACTCATTTGTTGGCACATCCCTTCATTAAACTGGTGCTAAGAAAGATCCCTTGCAATTTGATTTTTAAACTAAATTTTTTTAAAATTACCAGTCACCTATGAAAACTAAATGCATTGAATTTTGCTCAGTCAATATTTTCTTTGTCTTTTTTTTTTTTTTTTTTTGCAGCACTTAAAATTTCTTTTTCTGAGCATATAAAAAATGTACAAATATATTCATGGAAAAATACTGGAAAGAAACATCAAAATATTAATAGTGTTTCTAACCTCAACTGATTAGCGTATGTGTGATTTTTGTTTTCTCTTTGAAGACTTTTTCTAGATTTTCTGCTAGTACAAGTAGCTTCTGTAATCAAAGGGGAAATCCTTTGAAAATGAGCCGTGAAGGGCTTATGATGAGGCTATGTGACTACAAAAGGAAATACAGAGCAGCAGGTGAGGGTGGGCTTCCTGGAAAGGGTGTGGCCGGCACTAGGGATCAAGGGTGAGCAGGGTGGGTGAGACAGGGAAGGTGTGCGCGTGTGCGCACTGCACTTGACGGCATCTCAGGCCAAAGGAACTCAATGTTCCAGGGCCCCGGGGAGTGAGGAAGCATGTTGGTGAAACAAAAGTTACCAAGTGGTCCGGGGTGATGTTGGAGGGGCAAAAAGAGGGCGAATGATGAAGGATCTCAAGGGATCAAGACAGGAGACCTCATCTTTAATCTTCATTTGGATTAATGAATGTTGTTTTGTGGAACTAATTTAGAAGTAAAATCTGAGTTAGAGTGAGGAGCCTCATGCTTGACAGGAAGTTCCTTGGTCTTAACAAGGTGACCAGACTCAGTTCAATACGGCAAGAAAATGACACAAGTGTGAACTAAGACATCCCCCTCTCCCGGCAGATTCTTAATACTCCAGATTCTACATTTTAAAAAAGAAAAAAGAAACAGCACCCAGGTTCATTTTGCATGCTTTCAACATAATAACCAAGATTTGCAGGTAGCCCTTATCCTGGGATCTGAACTCTCCACGGGTCATTAACAATGTTAACTGTTAGCAGCTTGGGAATCCATTAAAAACACATGTCCTGGGCCAGTCGCTACCTAGCGCTGCAGGAGTGAGTTTTGCTGAACACGTGTAATTTGCCGTAGCAGAGCTCAGTGCCTCTTTGTGGTTGTCCTGTGTGCCAGCTGGGCTGGGCTTGCTGGGGAATCCTTTAAACCTGCTTTTACCCAGGCCACCCCTGGGGTAGCATCTATGCTATTGCCTACACTTGCTTCCTGCCTCTGCTTTGATTTTCTCTTTGTTGGTGGAGAACTAGTCAGCACTGCAGGTTATTGATGTTTCTCTGGATCCTTCTTCCCTCATCCTCACAGCACTACCTAGCTGCCTAGGTGGATTTTTTTTTTATGCTCCAGTACTGAGGATTGAACCTCAGGCATTGCACATGGTAGGCAAGGGCTCCGTCACTGAGCTACACCTCCATCCCCAGTCTTTTATGAAGTTATTTTGGTTGAAATAGAGTCTCAGTAAGTTGCTCAAACTGGCCTTAAACGTGATTCTCCTGTCTCAGCCTCCTAAGCAGCTGCAATCACAGGTGCTCCACTACTGAGCCACACCCCTAGACCCCAATTTGGGTTTTAAACCTGTAACAGCATTACTGAATATGTGATCTAGGTCAGATACTCAATCACCCTCCATATCCTCATTTATAAGGCAGGAATCTTAGTATTTCTCTCAGAAGGTTGTTGTGAGGTGCAGGGGATTCACCCTGTAGTTTCACTTCCTAACAGAAATGTGGGGGAAAGACTCCTACATATGAAAGAATGGAACAAACACATCTTTCAGGATTTACAAGGAGGGGACTAAGAGGTCCCACAGCCATGACCCAGCACGCGACATGCGAGAAGGCCAAAGCCTCACTGATCTTCAGAGGATTTCTGTACTAAACGTGCCATGTAGCCCATGGCAGCTCCACCTCACTTGACAGGAGAAGGCAGGCTCCTCCCTCACAGCAGAGGGTGAGGGTGTCCCCAAAATATTCTTTGGCAAAAATCTCCTCTCCCTTCTCTTGGTGCTAGGTCAGACTTCAGCCAAAGCAACCCTCCCTTAACACAAATAAAGACGTTTGTTAAAAATCACAAAACCACAGTGTCTGAGCCCTTGGAGGAAGGAAGGTAGAGAGCAGAGGCTGATGGCTGCCACAACATTTGGGCAGTGGCCAACATGGTGGTTGTGACAGCCAGCAATAAGTTCTAGTCAAGGAAGGTTAGTTGTAAGGCTGCCAGCTAGCTGGAAAGAGGAGAGGAGATCGACTCCTCTCTTGGGTATCTCTTGGAAGTAAGGCACAGAGGATCTTCATGGTGATTGCAGATGGCAGTGGGGAAACCACTGGGGAATCAGACAGATTTAGACTGAATGTGAGTCTGAAGTTTTTGTTTTTTGTTTTTTTCTGACGCCAAGAATTGAACTCAGCACCTTGTGCTTGCCAGGCAGGCACTTGTGCTGCTGAGCTATATCCTCAGCCCTAAAGTTTTGTTATAATTTACCTTGAACTTTACCAGAACTGAAATCAAGACTGTTCGAATAATCGAAAGTGATCTGGAGAGATATATATCTGATATTGTTCAATTTCTGACAGACTGTTTGAAGGCCATAAATGGAGATATTTCAGTCAGGTATGGTAGTGGCTCACCTGTAATTCTACTCTGGAAGCCAGGACAAGAGGATTGTTAGCTTTAGGCTAGTCTGGGTAACACAGCAAGATCCTGTGTCTAAAATCAATGAGCCAATGACTTATAGTGGTTACTATTATCATATATTCTCAACCAGTCCTAGGTACACAGTATTACGATTATAGGTACTCGTGCGCATCTCTCTCACCCTATTTGCTGAATTAATCATGGCAGTTTGAGAAGGGGCAAATAGCCTGAGCATGGATGGATTCATTGCACCCACCGTAGGAGAGCTGATGATCAGAGAAAATGGTAAGGGATAGAAATCTTCTGGCTCTGTCAGACGCTACAATGTTGAAAGTCTAGATTCTATCAAAATGACTTCTAAGAAAATATAAGTGAAAGAGGGAAGAAGGATGAAAAGGGGCATTTCTAGGTAACCTACTATGTGCCAGGCACAGCACAGAGTCGTTTATGTTTGTTATTTCATAAAATAAGATGAAACAGTGAACAAATGCACATTGTAGCTGTCCTTAACCCAATAGAGCTCCGATACATTTTTAAAATGTAAAATGCATGTATGGAGAACCAAGAGCCTTTTTTCTTTCATTAGAATTTTTATGTGAACACAAGATGACAGGAATTTAAAGATGGAGCAACGCTGGGCATAAGCCTAAAAATTCTGAATATAATCAGAATCTTCTTATTTATTTTCTTGCCTAAATAGCTTCTCCCAGGAGGGCAGCAGTTGTACTTCCTTCATTCTGTGCAGCAGTGGTTACAAGTTAATGTGCTCTGCCATCAAAATGGTTATATGCCCCTCTGCCGAGTGCAGTTATCTCATCCAATAATAGGCACGGCCCAGAGACAGTGGAGTTTTAAACCCAAATCTTGGAAATTCTAGGGAATTAGCTACTCTCTTGCAGAAAAGAGCAAGGAAGGGTGAGACTGCTGTAACACAAAACCTTGTTGTGACAGCTTTTATTCCAAATAATATGTCCTTTATGTTTCTAAGCTCCACCTAAGCTACGGGCTGACGTGAAGGACTGAAGATGAAAAATAAAGGAAGGAAGGTGATGAAGAATTAGTAAATTCTCAGCTTAGAGTTGGCTCAAGGTTATGGGTATTAGCTGAAGAATGTTTTCATTGGAATGGGACTGTATAGGCCTAAAAAAAAGTCATAGAAATTTACCATTAGAGAAAATTTTAATGTTAAGATATATTTGTAGCACATTAAATGAATGATGCTATGGAAGATTAAAGTCATCTCTATACACAAATCCATGGAACTAGGTAATATCAATACAAAAAAATCTAGTGAACTAAAACGGGCTTTTCCCACCTGATGTTTCTTAGTCTGGGTAGATATTTTAGATTAAAAATTGCCTGTGTGACAAACTCACAGCTCTAGAACAAACAATTTTGGGTCTGAGGATAGTTACATCTGGAAAGAATTTGCTTCCAGAAACTTGGCTCTACAATGTCTGCTGACGATAGGAGGCAAATTTAACCATAAATACATCTACATGATTTGGTTCAGTAAAAGCTCCATGGACTCTTTTAGAAATGACTTTATTTTTGTGTTGAACAATTGTAAAATATAACTGTCTTATTGACTTACTTTCAACTTTGTATGGAAAAGTGGCTAAAATAACTCCTCTGTAGCTCAAAGTGCTTGGGATGTGGGGTTAGAGGGCCTCCTTGGCATCTCAGATTTGCCCACGTGGCCCTGTGAATGTGTCCCTGGCAGATGTCATTGGTTGCCTGCTGGTATTCATTCCCTTCTTGTCCCTTGTTTCAAAAATAGCAATTTACCCAGAGAACCAGTAGGTTCAGCACAAAATTTTCACCCTTTGGATTCCCTTACAGCCAGTGCTGGTACTTTGATGTCTTATTTGTAAATATATTGGTGGTAATCTTTTCAATGGCATGCATGGCTTTATTCTTGATTTTATACACAGACTATTACTTCAACAAGGAAATAGTGTCTTAGCCTGACTCCAAGGAGATGGAAGAAGCTAACCCACCCTTTCCCCCATCTTGTCCACTATCTGAGCAGAAGTTCTTCTAGAACTCTGCTTCTTCATTTAGAGTGCAGTGTCAGGGAGCCTTGATGCTGAAGCAAGATCTATGTCAAAAAAATAAATCTAGGTTTAAAATCAGGAAATGAGGGACCATAGATTTAGCTCAGCGGCATAAGCACCTGCCTTGCAAGTGCATGGTTGTGAGTTTGATACCGGCACCAAAAATAAAATAATAAAATAAAATAAAATAAAATCAGGAAATGTTTAACCAATCAAAAGAAATAGACAGATGGGATGGAACAAGGAAGCAGATCCAACAATATGCTATATACAAAAAACACATTTAACTAAAAAAAAATTCATAAACTAAAAGTCAAAGGATAGAAAACAATACTCCCTGGCCCTGAAGCAAGGCCAGCAGATTGCTATAACTGCTGGTTTCAAACAGGAGCCTAAAGAGAATTCTTTCTGTGGTCTGTTGGCCATTTCAGAACTTTGGAAAGGTAATGGTCAATTCATCAGAAAGAAATAGCTTACTAAAGGATAAATTTTAGAAGCAACTACTCCCCTCCCTGGTGAGCCGCTGTGAGCATGCCAGGTTTCGGCGGCCCAGAGAGGGAGACACTGGCATCTCCTGAGACCCGCGCCATGCTGGGACCTGGGGCACTGGGAAACCAAGCAACTACTCCCCTCCCTGGCGAAGATATGGACAACTATTTGGAAGAAAACAAGAGACAATATGATAGATAGCGAAGATCTCTGGTTGTCTAGTTTTGAAATTTATGCTTTCTTATGTCCCATTTTGTTCTGTTTTGTTGTGTTTAATTTTACCCTCTTTAAAATAAAAAAATAAAAATAAAAAAGAAAGTGACCACAACAGCAACAAAAAAATCAATAAAAATCTTTCAAATCTAAAAAAAAAAATACTCCATGTGACAGGAACCCAGAAAAAAGCAGAGATAACTATCCTATTTGCAGACAATGTGAACTTCAAACCAAGAATGATTAAAAGATATAAAGACTGGACAGTTCTATTGAAGATAACAAGAGACAACACAGTAACCATTGTAGATCACCTTGTACTGTGGTTTTATATGACTTTATCGCTTCATGTTTTTTATAAGAATTGGTTTTGTTTTGTCTTGCTATGTTTTGTTTTTCCCTCTAATACAGAAAAGATAGAAATACATGTAGAGACTCATGCATGCGTAGAATCTATAAACAGTTTATGAGAACTGATTATATAACACATGATGAGATAAACAATTACTTTGAAGAGAAAGAGACACTAAGGTACCCAGTGCTGATTCCATAGCATCATGAAGTGAAATCCAGCAATACTATTATTCTTTGTGCAGAGTGATTTTAGCTTGTTTTATTTTGTTTAAGTTCAACATACATGAAGGTATGGACAGCTATTTTGAAGAGAATGAGAGACACTATGACAGTCACTGTTGGCTTCCCTATTGTCTGGTCTTGAAGACCTAAAACACTTTCCTCATCCTGTTCAGATCAGTTCTATACTATGTTGTTTCATGTGAATTCTCTGTATGTAAAGATATGGACAACTTTTTGGAAGAAAACAAGAGACAATATGATAGATAGTGAAGATCTCTGATCTATCTCTTCACTGATAGATAGTGAAGATCTCTTGCTTTGAAATTTATGTCTCTTACATTGTTTTCTTGTGTTCTGTTTTGTTGTGTTTAATTTTACCCTCTTTAAAATAAAAAGAACTTAAAAGAGATAAAGAAGGTCATTATACACTTGTTAGGGAAAAAATTCAAGAGGAAGTAACTTTAAAAAAATTTAGTTATAAGATTGCAAACAACATTCACTAGCATTTAAAAAAAGGAGGAACTCAAGTTTGAAGACCTTAGGTGCTTTTAAATTTTCTTATACTTTCTATATTTTTCAGATTTTCTACAATGAACATATATTATTACTCTGTAACTGGAAAAGAAAAATTTTTGGAATGCAATAAAATGATTGGGAAAAAAAAGTCCCAATAAATATATTTGCCTTAGAAAAAACTAGATATTATGTAAAGTAATAATATAAAAACAAATACCAGTTTAGCATTTTCATCAAACATGCATTTTAATATCATCTATACTTTGCTCCTAACGTGTGCATTCCAAGTAACTGAAATGTTTAATGGTCAAGGACTTAATATATTCTGTAAAATTCCCACTGATCTAATCATTTTTCCCCTTATGGCTAGTAAGAAAAAAAAAAAAGCCAAACAAACCATTATTTTCAATGCAGGGCTTCACTTGAAGAAATGGCCTAAATCTTGTTAGAAACAACAAGAATTAAAGAAACTCGCAGCTAACACTAGTGTGACACTTGATTAGGGAAGATATCCCAGGAGAAATATAAACTATTTGAAAACATCCTGTTGCTAAAACTAGGACATAAAAAATGACAAATGGACTGGAAGCCACAACTTAATTCTAAGCACACATGAGCTTGGCTCCTGTGAATACATTTTTGGCACACACTATTTTTCATGTTCTCTTATATAGATATCATCCATACCATATGAGAAAAGAGCAACTGACATTTATTACACACACACACACACACACACACACACACACACACACACACCAGGATGGAGACAGCACCTTGACTCCGGACCCAGGGTCAGCCAGGTGAGTCACAGACTCCTAGAATCTCAGTGAATGTCTCATTTAACCTCCTTTCCCGGGCTCACCCCTGTGGGTCAGTGACTGTCACCTGCTTAAGAGCTATTAGTTTGCGTCAGCCTCCCAAATTAAAGCTACAAATTGTCAAACAGAATACTAACAGCAAAATAATCAGATATTGAACCATGCCTTGAATTCGTAATCCCCAAACAGCTTTCAGCACATGTGGCTGGGGTCTTAGGTTTGAGTAAAGTGTTGGGGGAGCCAGGGACTGAGATTTTGTTTGCATTCAAGTTAGACCCAGGGTCAGGAGTCCCAGGAAGTATGCAGATATTATTGCCACGTCTTCCTGGCTTACAGTCTGGCTCCATTTGGGATATTTGTGCAAGGGCTTTTGGGCCAGGTGGTTTCTTTATTAGCAGATTTACTCTCTGGAGATATTTTTAAGCAAAGGAAATATAATAGGAAACCTGTGGCATATAAAGACTTAGCTACTCTCTTGGAAAAGTGGAATGATTAAGTGAACACTTTGAAGAATGCATCGTGTGATCGATACATGGGGAAGGAGGATCAAGATGAAGAAATCTTAACTAGAAAGTGACAAGAGAAGAGGATTTCACTGTTTACACCATTTAAAAGCCAAGTGTTCCTCTGATAATGAACTCTCGCTACAAACCACAGGGGATAACTGTCTTTTGCTTTATTAAAAAATAGAAGGATAGGTATGTCTAGACAAGAAAAACATTAGAGACCATGTTTTAAATGCTCTTGTACTGGAAGATATAAAATGACATGCTGTTCTTTCTCCACTTCCTACTTTTTTGTAACCAAAGCTGAAGAGGTGAGAAATTACAGAAGTTTACTGGGACTCAGGGCCAATTTCATTTAAAGAACAAGCAGGTGCCTCGAAGCGGCTGCAAGACCAGATGTAGTGGCACACATCTGTCATCTCAGCTACTCTGGAGCCTGAGGTAGGAAGATTTCAAGTTTAGGGCAGCCTGGGCTGCTGACTGAGACCATCTCATAATAAAAAAGGCTGATGACATACGTTGGAACATCCTGGGTTTAATACCCAGTACACACACACACACACGACAGTGATTGAAAGGTTTCTTCTCATCTCTTTTGTAAGACACTAAGTGACTTGAGATCAGAATAGAATAGCCTGTATCAGGCTTGTTTTTTTTATACCCTCCCCTTCCATGGCACTGTGTTAGCCCCAGAGCAGTCTCTCAGTAAGTCCTAACAGATGGAATAATGGACTGGAATTGTCACAACTCAAGGGTTTTGTTGTCTTTGTTCTTTAAATCATGTCATCTTTGTGTTGCTGTTTGGAGTCTTAATAAGAATTATACACATGGCTTAGGGCTGGATAAAGACACATGGACTAGAAAGTCTGGGATAGAGTGCAAGGTGGTTTCAGTTGCCCCTGTTCATGTGAGCAAAGATGATCTGAGTTCTTTCCAGCCTTACACATTGTTGCTTTTGTTGCAGCTTCCTGTCTCATTGATGCTTTTGCTTTAAGCACCTCCCCATTCAAACCTCTCCTGGAATACTGCATTTTTAGTTCATGCCATCACTATTAGTCTAAAACACCAGCATGTCCAACAAAAGGGGGACTCATGAATATGTGATTATCTCTGGGTATGGAAATATGGAGGGATAATTTTTTTTACAAAAACATAAATTTCTCATGTTACCAAAATAAGAAAGAAATGAAGAACTGCATCTTGCATCTTCCTGAGAAGGACTGCTTATACTAGCCCTACACTAGAGATTCCGTGCCCTCTGTTTTATCCATTGCAGGCTCCCAGAACTTCCTGCTGACACTGCCACAAGAAGACAGCAGCTTTCTACTTCCAGAAACCATCCTCCAGTGTGCATTAACTCCAGGGTTGCTCAGAATTTTCCCAAACATTGCCTCTACTCCAGTACTTCTGTGCCAGGTTCTTGTGTCACAGAGCTAGAAAACGACAAGCCATGTTATTAAACTCCTTTGAGACTATGCTGCTGGATAGGATTTAGAGCCTGCAGTGAGATGCTCTTTTTTTTTTTTTTTTTTTTTTGTAAGATGCTCTTGCATGCAGATTGGAAGGCAGAGAGAAGCAGAGTTCATCTGCGGGGAGGAGTATGGGGCAGCTGTAGCAGCAGCCATTATGGTGGCAGTTCAGTTTCTGGTTGTTTCCTTATCTCTGTCTCCAAAGCTACTGTGGTGTGACCTTGAAGCAGATTCCTCCTAGACACTATCTGACTTATTTTTCTAGCCTTTTTAGTGATTTCTTAGACACCAAATTTCTTGTGCTTCATACCTTCCTGCTTAATGTGCCTGGAATGATTCCTTTCCAAGCCCTTTCCAGCACAGAACTCTGGGAGAGACAATCCCTATGCAAGGTCTAATGAAAATACAATACCTGGTTCAGGTCTTGTCTTCTTCATGAAATTTCACTGAAGATCCTATGGGTCTAACTCACAGTGTCCTCAGCTACATCCCACTAGAGCAGAGTAGTGATAACAGGCTGGGCGGACTCCCTTTGGAGAACTGGAGGAGAATGAAAGGAGGCTTAGAGAGTATCCAGGGGCTTTTATTTGCTTTCTATTGGGGTTCCACGTAAAAGTATCTTTCAACAAAGTGATTCATGCATGCAAGAGCAATGAAGTCTTCTGCACTGTCCCCTTTTCTCCCTTAGTGCTAAGGATTGAACCTAGGGCCTCATACATATTATGCAAGCACTGTACCACTGAACTACAGAGAAAGAGATTCTGGCTGGCCTCAACCTCAATCAAACACAATCCTCTTGCCTTAGCCTCTCAAGTAGCTGGGATTACTGGCATGTGCCATTGTGCTCAGCTGGACTACTTCTAAGAATCTTCTTGCTGATACTTGTTAAAATGTCTATGATGGGATTTAGCTCAGCAGCATAAGCACCTGTCTCGCAAGTGTGCAGTTGTCTCTGGTACCAGAAAAATAAAATGTCTATGATGTTACAACCAAAAGGAAGAGAGTCAAGACTAGGGTTCATCCTATACTTGAGGTGAGGCTTGCACGTTTCATTATGGCTCCTTTCAGGCTCATAAACCCTACCCTTAATGATTCATGTACGCTTGGCGTCATCTTCAGTGAGACAGTGAACAGCTGTCACTGTTCTCTCTTTATAGTATCTTCTCCAAGCTGGAGGCTCTTCTTCCTCACATTTCCAAGTGCATGCCCATGTGAAGCAGAGTCTGAAACTTTCTAGAACAGGATGTGTGATTTAAACTACTTCATACAGAAGCCTGGTGCCGTGAGAATACTGACTTCTAGCAAGAACCTTACTATGCTCTACCCCATGACAGCAAAGTTGTGTCAGACACAGTGACAAATTGAAACAGAAATGCCATTTTTCACCATTCAAGCTGAGTTCCTCATCCGTCACACGTGAAAAACAAATAGTTGTAGACACTTTTTCCATAAATATGTTTCTGTGTAAATGTGAACTCAAAGATTAAAGTATATATGTATACATACATATATGTGCACATGTGCATATATACATGTATATATGTACATATATACACATGTATGTATATATTTATTTGGACTGAAGCGCCTATAGAAGTGAGAATCATTTCTCAGTCCCTAAAGATGTTATATTAATAAAGCAATGATGATGAAAATAATTCTTGTTAACACCCTCCATGAAAAGCATTCTAGTGACTTTTTAGACTCTATATAGGGATCATATTGCATATTTCTGTTGATTGCTGTCTTTGATGTGAAAGACAATACCTGTTTAATGACATGGATATAACATGGATGATGCCAGGTGACTGTAATGTTGGGAAGTCCTGGGGAATCTGATTTGTAAAGAAACACTAACAGCACTTGGTAGGCTGAGACAAGGGGACCACTGTGAGTTTGAGGCCAGCCTGGGCTCCAAAGTGAGTTCAATGTCAGCCTGAACTACATAGTGGAAACCTGTCTCAAAAAAGAGTAAAAAAAAAAAACCCACAAAAAAACAAAAACCAAAAAACCCTAAAAAACATAAAGTCACTCTGAGCAGTATTACACAGAACCTGGGAATTTGTTTTGCATATCATTCACTGCCTAAAACATCATGTCGATTTTCTGTATTAGGAGGACTTCCTGTAGCCCAGCCTACTCTACCCATACTTGCTGGAGCTTTTGTTCGGTACAAAGAAGGAAGCTTATTTCTTCCAAATAGATATTTCTGTAAGTTTGCATTTAGGCTTGGGATTTAGGTGGTACAAGTATACCAAATAACTGAGACAATGGGTGCCCAGAGAATTGGAAGACTATAGAAAAATATAGCATTATTGTTATTATCTTAATTGAATATAATTGCCTTATTAATCAACATTTGCATGGGACTTGGTAAAGCACTTAGCTAATACATGGTTATATTTGCCATTTAATTCACCCAGAAGATTTCTATTCAGCATTTATATAGCACCTATTGGTTTATGATGCTAATATAGTAGATTCATGTTTCTGTTAAAGCTTAAATGAAAGAAGTTGAAAGCCAAGTACATTATATTATCTTCTTTATATAGAACCTTTCATCACGAAGGATTTCAAATTGCTTTACAAAGTACAGTGAAACCCTTTTACAATGAATTCCTGAGGGGCAGCTCTAGAGGTGTTAGCTGAGGCCTTTCATTGTCTTGAGTATTATATTCAGCACAGTGGGACTGATGGAGAACGGGCAGATTTTAAAATGGTACAGGCCCAGGAAACTCAGGTGGTATTATTTGCCAAGGTGTCCACAGTCCAGAGCAAAGAAAAAAATGAAACAATCATAGTGACCTATGACTAGTGAAATTTTTAGTCTTACAATATAAGGAAAACATAAACAAGGAAAATATTTAATGCAAAGATCAAATCACCTTAATATGATAAGTGAGAAGCACATTGTATGCAAAATCCTGGTAGAAAATGTTAAATATTTGCTAGCTAACACACTTTCTCAAAAGCCCAGTTTTTCTTTCTTTTTTAACAGTTTGTTCAGATATAACATTTGAGAGAGTGTACAATCCTGGAGGTCCCCATATGTTCCCTCCTTTTTACTAACAATACTGTATCCTAGACACCACTCTCCTGACTTTTAACACATACTAAATTTGCCTGTTTTTTACGCAAGTGGAATTACATAGTCTGTGCTCTTTTAGGATGGATTCTTTAAGATTAGGAGTGTGACATTAGTCACATAATTGTAGTAATGTATTGTATGAATGTACTGTATTTTATTCAACAAATGCTGATACTATAATCAAAACAGTACAAGAAAAAACCGGACTAGTATCTTGGAATATGGGCATGAAAGTCTTTGACAAAATAGTGGCAATATAGAAAATGATTATACACTCTGTTCAAGTGGGATTTATTCCAGAAATGTCAGAATGCTTTACCATCCACAAATCAATTAGGATAGTACACTACATCCATAGAATATGGGCAAAAGCCACATGATCATTGCAATAGATACATTAAAAGCCTTTGACAAAATTCAACACTCCTTCATGATGAAGACACTCAACAAAGCAGGAATGATGAAAGGTCATTTTTCCCCTTAATATCAGGAATGAGCTAATTACACCTACTTTTGTCACTTCTATTTAACATTATTAGCCTGTAAAGTCTAACAGGGTAGTTTGACAAGAAAGTGAAATAAAAGCTATGCACACTGGAGATGAAGTAAAACTATCTCTATTTCAGATGACTTGATTTTGTGTATAGAAAAGAAATCCACCATAAAAGCAATTAAAATAATAAGTGAATTTAACAAAATTTCAGAATACAAGATCAATACTCAAAAATCAATTAGATTTCTATAAAGTACCAATGAACAAAGATAATATTAAGAAAATAATTCCTTTTATAATACAATCAGAGAGGAATATATTCAATGAAAAGAGTGAAAACTCATACTTGGCAAACTACAAGATATTGCCAAAACAAATTAAAGAAGATATAACTAAAGGGAAAGACCTATGTTCATGTATAGGATGTTATAATAGTGTTAAGAAGGCAAAATTTCTCGAATTGATGTGCAGATTCAACACAATCTTTTTCAAAGCCCCAGCTGACTTTGCAGAAATTGATAAACTGATCTTTAAATTTGTATGAAAATGCAGAGGGTGCAGAATAGCCAAAATAATCTTAAAAGTGAGGAACAAATTTGAAGGACCCACACATTCCAATATTAAAACTTACTACAAAGCTCAGTAATCAATCGAGTAGGGTATTCTCTTACCCTATTGGGAAACGAGAAATACACCCTTGCATCTACAGCCAGTTGGTTTTGACAAAGGTGCCAAAGCAATTTTATAGGGAAAGCAGTAGGCTCTTTATGGTGTTAGGACAGTTGAAATCCAGATGCAAAAATGAAGTTGGACTCCCACATGACAGTACATACAACATTAATTAAAAATGTATCAAAGACCTCAATGTAAAAGTAAAAACTACAAAGCTTTTGGAAGAAAATGGGTGAATTTTTGTGACCTGGATTAGGCACTATTTCTTATAACTGACCAAAAGCAAAATGAGTAAACTGAATATTACCAAAGTTAAAAACTTTTATGCTTCAAAAGACCACCAAAAAATTGAAAAACAACCCATAGAATGTGAGAAAATTTGGGAAAATTGCATGTCTAATCCTATTCTGACCTGTATCTAGAATATATAAAGATCTATTAAAATTTCATAAGAAAAAGATAACTCAATTGAGAAATAAGCCATAAGTGTAATACACATTTCTCCTAAGAAGATACACAAATGGCTGACATATACATGGAAGGATCCTCAACATCATTAACCACTAGGGAAATGCAAACTTCAACCACAGTGAGCTCTATACTCAGTAGGACTGTTAGTATCGAAGACAGATAATCATTATGTTGGTGAGTATTGTGGTTTGGATCTGGAGTATCTCCCCAAAGCCTTATGCATTCAGAGACAGGGAGTTTAGAAGGCAATTGGGTCACCAGGGGCTGTGGCTGACTTGCTGTTGGGGAGGTGGGTCCCTGGGAGGACAGGGAATGATAACCTCCCTCCCTGACTCCTTTCTTTTCTCTCTGCTTCCTGATCATCTTGACATAAACAGTTTTCCTCTGCCCCCATTCACCATGCCCTTTCTTTGTGACACTTGCAGAGGTAACTGTGGGTCAAAATAAACCACTCCTTAAAGTTGTAGGCGTTGCATATTTGTGCCAGTGATGAGAAAGTGACTAAGACAGTGAAGATGTGGAGAAATTAGAACTCTTATACGCTGCTGGTGAGACTGCAAAAGGATACAGCTACTTTGGAAAACAGTCTGCAGTTCCTCAACTGGTTAAGCAGAGTTACAATGTGGTCTAACAGTTCCACTCCTAGGTATATATCTGAGAGAAATGAAATTGTGTACACACTCACAAGATTGTAAATGAATGTTTATAGCAGCTTTCCGCCAATTGCCAACAAGTAGAAACAACCCAATGCCCCTTAACTGATGAATGAACAAATACAATGCAATATATCCATGCAATGGAATATTATTCAGCAATAAAAAGAAAATAAATACTGCTATAAAGTGTATGAACTTTGAAGTATGCTATGCCATATGAAAGAAGCCAACTACAAAGGGCAATGTCTTCTACGATTCCATTTATATGCAGTGTCTCCGGAACAGGAAAATCTATTCGGAAAATAGGGGCGATGGGGCTAGAGGAGTGACAGCTAAGAGTTATGAGGCTTCTTTGGAAGACGATAAAAATGTTCTCAAGTTGATTGTGGTGATGCATACATAACTCTGTGAATGTGTTAAAAACTATTGAATGGTGCACTATAGCTGGGTGAATTGTATAGTATGTGAATTACATCTCAATAAAGCCATTAAAAATAACTTTGTTTCTAAATTACAAAATCAATTCACATTCTTTGTGGAAACTTATAAAAGGCTGAAAACACAAAAGCATAAAAGTTGCCATCATTCCCCAGACAACAACAGTTCACATTTTGGAGTCTATCAAGGACACACTTTGCTCTTCGGAACTTTACAGTGAAAAATTGAGAACTTTATTGGCTCTTCCAGTTCTCCAACCATGCCTCAGCGTATGACTTTGTTTGACAAAGGCCTGATGCTGTGGAAATGCATTTATTGTGAGTGAGGTGGCTAATAAACTAAGCCAGTTTTACTTTAGCAAGTGAGACTGAAAATGAATCTCTTGGGGCTTTGCTGGACTGGGACACTCAAGGTTATGTTTCAATAGAACATTTCTAGAAAGATATGCAAAAGCCTTGTCTTATACATCTCAGATCTGGAGGGAAACACTACTTTTAATTTGTATACTTTTCAAATTTTATTGTAAGCATATATTGCTTTTACAACGATAGTAGGAACAAAAGAAAAAAAAAACATAGAGTTCATTTTTAAGAAGGATCCTGTTCTTTAAAAAACATAATCATTCATTTTCATTGCGATCTAACTTATTAAATGCTCTCTGAATTTACATTTGTTACCGGTGGAACCAAGAAAAGTTTCGAGTCCCGGTATTCACTGCGGAGCAGGCAGAAAGTTCCAGTTTGAAATTCCCACCCATCAACAGCGGCCCTGCATGCCTCTTCTCCAGGTCTCTCTCCCCTGTGCTCCTGTCTGAGGGCCAGAAGCTGAAAGACCTGAAATTCATCCTCACCCCGGAACTATGTGAATTCAGGCTGTCTTTGGTGTCTTTTTTTCTAATATAATACTGCCTGTTTGGAGGGGGAAAAATCAAACTCTTTCCTGCCCTCTTTAACTTCTTCCTCAGCCAGATCTGAGAGTTGAAAATTGCCTTCAGTGGTTTTTCCAGCAAAATAACAACTTTTACAACTTACAGTAGAAGTTGATTCTGGGAAAGTTTTACAATCTCAGCTCATACCTGAAACTATTCTCTTATTGGTGACCTGTACAATAATTTAAACCAATATGAAGCAAAATTTAGCACATTTTAAAGTGGAAAAAAATAGTTTTCCTGCCAGTTTGGGGAGGGTGATTAAAAGTAAAAGAGCCAAGATGGTTCTAAATCCCCCTTGGCACAGGGTCTTTCTGCAGGCAAAACAAAGTGATGTGTCAGAGCTGGCGACGGAGATTGCACAGGAAAGGCAGTGGCAGTGCTTCTGGTCTGTGTACCAAGGTGTGGCAGGGTACCCTAATGTGGCCAGCTGCTTCAACTGCCTCCCCAGTAGAGATGTGATAAAATGTACAGACACCACAGTGGAACCTCAAAAGACTCTCTGGTTTTAATCTTGATCTTAATATATGAGGACGGAAATGGAGCGGGTAACTTAGTATTCAGTGTCATTGCCTAGCAGTTGAATAACTCAGTATCCACCCTTTTCACCAACTTCTTCCTCCTTTCCTCCTTTCCTTTTATTTTTTTGGTACCAGGGATCGAACTCATGACCTTGTGCTTGCCAGGCAGGCACTTATGTCACTGAACTAAATCCCCGGACTTTTTTTTTTTGTACCGGGGATAGAACTCATGATCTCACACTTAACGGGTTGGCACTTATGCCACTGAGCTAAAACCCTGGCCCCCTCCCTTCCTTCATTTTTTGAGAAAGATATAAATTTGGAGAAAAGCTATGTTTTAATGTAATTGGCTCTTAATTCATGGTTCTATTATTGTTTCCCCTTTTTAGAGTATATTTCTGATGACCGAATAGAATCACTCTTCCTAATAGTGTCTTTTTTCCCCCCTTTGTCTTTTTGAGACAAGGTTTCACTATGCAGTTCAGGATAGCCTTGAACTCGTTTTATAGCCCAGGAAGGCCTTGAACTCACAGTGCTCAACAAGCACTTGGTTACAAGAGTTGGTGAAAAGTGTAGTCTTGACATTCTTTGTCAGTCTTGTGCCCTTCCAGACCTGAAGCTTTTATTCAGTGTTTGCAAGGTCATATTTGGTGGGGGTGTGTTGGGAACAAAACTCAACACCTTGCGTTTGCCAGGGCATCAGGGCATTATGCTGCTAAGCTAAACCTCTGGTCTTTTTTTTTTTTTTTTTTTTTGGTATTTTTGAAATAAGGTTTCACTATGCAATTCAGGCTGGCCTTGAACTCACTTTGTGGCCCCAGGCTGGTCTTGCTCTTGTAGCAATCTTCCCGAGTGCCAGGATTACAGGTATGTACCACCATGCCTAGCTACAAGGTCATACAGAAGACTTCATACCCACAGAGTTGCTGTCAAATGTTATCCCCCACATCCACTCACATTCACAAACCACTCAGTAAAGATGGTGAGGTAGAAATAGGGTCATTCATTTTCAGGAATCAAGTCTGCTTTCCAATATTTTGCTTCTGTATCAAGACCACCTTCTTTGTTCCTAACAACTGTCACTGCTATAAGATCCATGTTTTCTTGGGGGAACCCAGTTAAATGTACCCACCTTATGTTTCAGCTTCCAAGATGTCATTAGCTGACCTGATATGTGTGTGGTATGACATGTGTTTCTTCTTCCAGAGCTTCCATGATCATATTTAAATGCCACCCTCTGGGATTTCAGCACCTTAAGTCAGAGGACTGAATCCAATAATGTGATTGCAGGCACTATAATTGGCCCCTGTTGGAAGATATTTGGAGACGAAAAGCTGTTAGAGTCCCTCAGGCTCCTTGGCATATTGGTAGCTCTGCATCTTCACCCAGAGAAAATGGTAACCCACAATCCAGGAGAAAATGAATTCATTCACCCATGTACCCCTACTATAGTACCAAGTTTTTTTTCAAAAATCTGGGAGTCATTCCTTCTGCTTTAAGGGCCCTCCTCCCTGCCCCAACTCAAGGGGTGGGGCCTGATGGGCTTAAGCATATTTCACATATCCCATTCCTCTTACCAGTGCTGCTTTATGGTGGGGGCATGCAACCTCAACTGGTCTAATCAGGGTAAATATCCAGAGTTTTCTTGCCTGTTCTTACTGGATCAGACCAAAGAGACATGCTATAGTCATCATGACTAGAAGCTGTCATATGAACACTAGAGGAAGCATCTTTTAGCTGCAGCCAGAAATGTAGAGAAGTAGAAATAAATACAGTCCAGGAGAATGAGACTGAGCGCGCGGGTCAAGAAATTCAAAGCCCCCTTACAGTGTCTTGTCAGTCACCTGAATCATTAACTACTTGTATAAGTCTGTTTCCAGTTGCTATAACAAAATACCCAAATCTAGATACGTAGAGAAAGGAAAGAGATTTATTTAGCTCATATTTTGGGAGGTCTAAGGCATGGTGCTAACTTCTGCTGGGGTCCTCATGATGAGAGCTCATGTGGAAAAGATCATATGGCAAGACAAGCCAGAGATTCAGAGATCAGTCTTGTTCTTTCTATACTCATGCTCTCTCTCAAGAACTACTAACTTACTCTACGAGGCCTGCATTAGTCACTTCCAAGGGTAGTGCCACAAAAGAACTACTTACCTTACCCCCAACCACCTCATAAAGCTCCCACCATCTCCCAACACCAAGGACCACGCTTCTAACACATGGACTCTTGAGTGACAGACTCAAACCATATCCGAATTGTAGCAATATCTCATAAAAGTGGTCTAAGTTTAAGCAGCATTAGCATTAGCTAGGAGCTTGCTAGTAAAGCAAAATCTCAGGTCCTATGATAGACTTACCGAGTTAGAGCCTGCATTTGAATAAGATTTGCCAGGTAATTAATATGTACTCTAAGTTTTAAGGAGCACGGCCCTATCTTACTGACTCCGGCTTTCTTTAACTTGCTGTTTAACGAATATTCATTATCACAGGCTCCCTCCCCTGGTCACATTAGGCATCTCTAGTTTGGTGGTCTTGATTAGTTCCTTTTTGTTTCACCATGACTTAATTTTCCCCCACTCACTCCTCTCTTCTTACCATTGTCCATTTAGACAACCATCTGGAGATGTCTCGTTTTCTCTGTTGACCTCTTAATTTATTTCTTAAACTTCCAACAGATATGTAAGTTGGACCAATTCCAAATGGTTTTTAGAGCAGCAAGAGGGAGTTTTATACTGACTAGCAAAAGACAATTTTACTATTTGTTTATGGCAGGGGTCAGAAGGTTAGCTCTTAGCACACCAACCCAACTCTCTGCAAATGATTTCCTACTCAGGCCACCAGAGGTGTAGAATTTCTGAAATATTTGGGAGATGTGGACCCTTGGTTAGTTTCATTGTTGTGTCTGGGCTTTAGAGGAAAGTTTTCAGGTGGAAGAATGTGTAAGGATTCTGATCGTTTCATTTATTTGGAGGTGACGGGAATCCTATTTGTAAGCTTGATCAGGTTAGCACCAGAAAGACCACATATGCTTAATAAAAGTCATATCATGGGTGTCCTGTTTAGCATAGACATGGCAGTCATGCCAATTTCAAGGAGAAATGGCCTGACCATTTGATTATTAACTGACATTCTTCTTGCGATAGTAGCTAAGTGGCATGCAGCCTATCATGTATCATATTTAAGGAGGAAGTGGTGATTTTTGTCACTGGATTCTGCCTGGCATTAAGGTTTTCCTGGAAAGGCTCTTATCTATAACTTTAGAGATCTGCTTCACTCTCTAACAAAGTGACTGGGGTTTTGGATGATTACTCTATATTTCAGGCTGCTGATTTCTTCCACTGTTGAAGAGGGAACCAGATGGGCTGGTTGCTCAGGTCCCAACTAACATTCTAAGAGTCCAACTCCTCTTACAAGTGATTATGTTGAGGAAAAACATCAGTTATCTGAAGATAAAAGTGGAGCACAGAAAAAAGAAGAGATGTACTTGAGGTTGGACCTCAGATGCTAGAAGTAGCAGCACCCCCAAGGAGTCCTGCTCTTTCCCTTTGAGCTCAGGACCTGCAGCGTGTCATGTGATGAGATTTGTCTCCAGTGATTCTGTAGGACTTGAAATAAGTCCACAGATGACACTGACTAGTGATGATGTATTTATCCTATCTCATGAAATCTAATTGTAAGTAAAAGTCAAGATTTGAAATGCTGTATTCTTGGTGTTAAAGAATTTTGTTTCCTTTATGAAGTCATCTTATATTTATCAAAAGGTTTATATAGGGACATGGGAACAGACAGCCAAGTCCTTAGTTCTTAAGATGCTGCCTCAATTAAATTGTGTTTATTTCAGTCCTGTATTTGTGTAGTAAAACCAGTTAGCAGACCAGCCGGTGTGTTTGCTCCAGGGGGCTATTTATCATGTTTATAATGGAAGGACAGCACTTGGTAACATTGCAAAAGACTTCATTTCCCTTTGTAATTACAACTGTAAAATAACTTCTCTAAACCCAAATTGCTATTGAAGACTAGATAAGGCAATTCTCAGTGAGTGACAGTCTCATTTCTGCTTAATTGAGCAAGAGTCAATTTCTTTTTGTAGCCAATGGGATTATGATGGTGGGAACACAGACACCTGAGCTAAGCTTTGCTGGTCCTCACCCGGTGATTCTTCTGTCCACCGTGCAGGCTGGGGTGGCCAGCGGTGCTCTCCTAAGCACTATCATAATTTGTAGGCTATTAAGGAAAGCAGAAAGTTATTACAGAGGGTAACTGTATCATACAGTATCTGCTCCAATTACAAACAGGCTGATATGAATAGGCTCGTAGGCTGATATGAATAGATTTTTTATATGCTGAAAAATCTGAGTATTAAATTTAATCAATATTAGTACATGACATGGCTAGATTAGGCAGTTGTTGGCCTTCATGCAGACTATAAAATGCTGCCAATTATCCTCCCATATTGTCTGTCTCATTTTTTAAAAGGCTATTATTACAATATAAGTGACAGTAGGCTA
>PVJX010002754.1:102210-122277 GCA_004027295.1 Dolichotis patagonum
AAAAGAAGAAGAAGAAGAAGAAGAAGAAGAAGAAGAAGAAGAAGAAGAAGAAGAAGAAGAAGAAGAAGAAGAAATAATTCTGGTCATACTGCTATTAGAAATCAACTCATCTTTAACCATACATGCAGAACTAAGTTAAGAGAAAACATGTCTCTACGTGTTTCTTAAATAAAATCAGTGCCCTGCTACAAGTGTCTACAGCGAATCTTCTTGAATCCAATGTCCATCATGTTCTAGTTGTGGGTCCTTGGGTAGCCTCTTTAGATGACATCTTAGCTCAGAATCTTTATTTGTGAAGTGGCAATGATAGCTCCTAACTCCTAGGGAGGTTGTGGGGATTAGGTAAAATACATATGGAAAGTCTACAGAATAGCCCTTGGAATTTACTAAGTACTTTTTATGCCTATTAATTTTATTGTATTTCTTAAAATCTTCAAACACTTTATTATAAAACATTTTCAAATATAAAGCAAAATCAAAAGAGTATACTGTCAATATCCTTGAGCCTACCATTTGGATTCCATCATTTCATCCTTTGTTATTGTATTTCATAGTAAAAAAAGAGATACCAGTACATTTCAATGTTAAATATTTTCACATGTATATCATTTACTAGAATTTGATATTTGCATAGAGATCTGTTTTTTCTGGAGATAAAATTTGTATAGCATAATATGCATAGATTTAAATTTTTTTCATATGTGCATTTATTTTTATCATATTCACCCCATTACCCTTCCTCCTCCCTCTTATTGTCTTCCTCTTGTCTAATAATAATATTCTTTTTACTTTTGTTCTTTTGTGTTATTTGGGGGGCTTTTAAAATTTTAGATTCCATATGTTAGAAAAAAATGTCATAGTTGTCTTTCTCAAACTGTCTCAAGACTGTCATGTCTTAACATGATTGTATTCTATCTGTTTTCTTGCAAATGGGCATAATTTCATTTTTCTTTATGGATGAAGAATACACCATTGTGTATGAGATGTGAACAAAAACTATGATGAATATTTAAATTTTAAAAATTATTATAGTAAAAACATATTGCCATTAATCCTCCTCTAAATACTCCCCCTTTGTTTTGAGCACACTTTTCCCATCATTCTTTCCATTTCTTAAACAGTTCTGGAAGTTCTCTTTCGTGAGTGTCTCCACTGCTGAAGCATTTCAATGTTCTCCATTGATTCAAAACATTTACTTCTCATGGTCATTTTGACTTTGAGGAAGAGCCAGAAGTCACACAGTGCCAGATCCAGTAAATAAGATGGATGATGATAAACCCTAATATTTTTATTTAACAGAAATTGCAGTAAACATTTTGAATTGATTCAGGACATAGAGGCAGCCACAAAAAGACATTCACAAAAGAGGACTTCCAGAACTGTTTCCGGAAAGTAGCAAAGTCAGTGGCATAATAATGTTTTCTCTGAAGGGGGTGTATTCTGAGGGGTGTTAATTGCAATGTGACTTTTACTGTAACAAGTGCTTTTAATTGACATAGTCATTGTATTTTTCAGCCACATTTTCTTTATCTAATCATCGGCTGGTTCCCTAACTTGGCTATTATATATTGTGTCATATTATTGCATATCCTTACTCACTAAAAACTCTTAGTTGCAATAATTGAGTAAAATGATACCCAGAGGGATAAATATCTTCTTTAGTGCCTCCTCATTTGGGTCAGCACATAATGGTTCCTTTAGACTGTTGACTTCCCATCTGAGGAGTATGACTGGAAGAACAGGAAGGAAGGGAGGCCACTGAGCCCTGAAGATAGTAAGTAGAAATCAGCAAATTGAAGACAGAGCTGGATTTGGCCTTCTTCACCAGTGAGAACCTTAGCTTTGGCAAAGAGCAAGTCAATTTATAATTTGTGGTCCTCAACAAGGGACAATCTGCAACTCCACTGCTTTATGTAATTGTTCCTTGGCAGCTGGAGTTGAGGTTCATCTGGTTTGTGAAAGGTAGACACTCTGACCAGTGTATGGGAAGGAAGAATTTGTTGGATAGACATGGAGATATCTCAGCAGAAGCCAAGAGAAGAGAAGGAGGCAGGGCAATGCTAGAGGCCTTCTATTAAGGGGTTAGGGACACTGTCTCTAAAGTTCTGCTACTAATAAGGCTCAACTCAAGGCTTCTGTTCAAATACCAAGTTTCTGGGAGAGAGATTAATAGGGCCAGGTATCCACCCCTAGATCATCAACAGCAGCCAGGGGGTAGGGGCTCACAAGGACTAGGCCCTGTGTACTGGGGACAGTCTCCAAGAATGGGATCATGGTGAGTCTGACAGGACGCACCAAGAAAGGTCCATCTGTCTCTACTGCCCTTGGCATCCTGGCAGCGGGGTGAATACCAGCTTCTTCAGTCTCCAGAAGGAGAAGACACTGTGAAGATAGGCATGGATCAGAAACTGTCATTGGTCAGCCATATGGCAGGGGATGAGCTGTGAGAATAAGGAGCAGTGACTGGCGTGACAGCAAACACCTGCATAGTTCTCATGAGCCAGCTACTGAGCGTTTTACATTCATTATCAAATTCATTTAATCTTCACAACAACTCCATGAACTGGTATCGTTACTGTTAGGGTTTAGATCTTGGATGTCTTTCAAAGGCTCATATGTTCAGAAGTGAAGCTTTTGGAGGGTGATTGGATCATGGGGGTGCTATACACATCAGTGGATGGATGAATGTGCTATTAGGAAGTGGGCTCCTGTTGAAAGAGGGAATTCACTGGAGCTGTGACCAGGCGGGGCCTCTCTCCTCCTCAGCTGGTCCCTACTCTCTTTGCTTTCTGGTTGCCATGACATGAGCAACTTTCCTGTGCCAGACCCTCAAACCATGCCCTTCCTGCCTTGGAGCTAACAGACTGTGGACTGAATCTTCTAAAACTCATGAGCCACAATAAACCTCTCCTCCTTTATGTTGTAGGTGTCGGGTATTTTACCCCAGTGATGAGAAAGTGATTGAGACAATTATCTCCATTTTTCAGGTGAAACTGAGGCCTACTATAATTAGGTGACTTGCCCAAAGTCACACAAACCCAGACGGTTAAGCCCAAGAGCCTGTGTTTTCTGAATCACCACACTAATCTGAAAATGCAGCAGGTCCTGGAGGTGCCTGATGACAGCAGGGTGCAGGGAAAGTAGAGGGCCACAGGAATATGATGCGACTGCATCTGAATTTGAAATCTCAGAGGGAGAACAGTTCTGAGGGAAGAGAATCTGAGTTGGAGGGTGGCTGAGGTGAGTGTTAAGAGGACTCCCAGGGGCCAGAAGGTAGCTCAGTGGTAGGGCACATGCCTAGTATGAATAAAATTTCAGGTTCAATCCCCAGAAACACACATACACACACACACACACACGCATGTATGCACACACAGGCTACTTAAAAATTTTATTTTCATGACCTCATGAAATGACTTATAACCAATCTTCAATTGTCATATCATTATCTGGATGGTTCTCCAGAAACATCACCAGTATGCTCTGTTTTGCTTTGGATCTTTTGGTCTTCATAAGATTCTAAACTCCTTGCAGGCAAGGACCACTCCACTTTATGCCCTATAAATGTTCTTTTGACAGTTTATAAATCAACAGTTTATTTCCTTCCACCTCCATTCTCTGATTCAGACTGAGGTAAAAGAAATGAATAACTAAGAAGTTTCTCCCTCCTCCATATTCCACGTTCTATTAGCACCATCCAACTGTTCCAGCAATGATTCGCTGTCACTGAGTCTGAGATTTAATTTTGCAAAGTCTGACAGATCATTTTAAAGTTGGTAGTTGCTGAGGAAGCAGATTTATGATGTGAGAGAAAAAAAGATCCTTTGCATTTTGTTAAGCTTCACATCCTCTGTGAACAGTTTTTTAAGGGGAAAGAACTTAAATTTTAATTGATTACCAAGCAGATTTACGAAATACCTCAACAAGATGTGACAAGGAGAATGTACCCAGTTGTCTGTCATGGTGGGAAACGGGAAGACTCTCACTCTACTATCAGGGCCAGGCATGGACATGTCTCAGTTCCCATCAGGTCCACGCCGCCTTGGCCTCGGTCTCAGTCCCTCTGGCCTTGGCCGAGCTGTAGGGTAGTCCAAACTGCCCTCTGGTCATCTGTGCCAGGAGGGTGTGCTCTGGGCCTCAAACATCTCCAGGGAGAATTCAGACCAGAGCCGAGCCTCTATAGTCTACATGAGGGAATCAGACTTGGAGGCATTTGTCATCAGTGCAATCTTACCTATTGCCACACTACAATCACAAGTACCAGAATGCTTTGCTCTCCCAAGGACTTCAGGCCTGCAGCATCTGCCTCACCTGGAGATGCAGAATCTCAGGCCCTGCCCTCGACCTACTGAAGCAGAACCTTCATTTTAGCAAGATCATGAGGGATTCATTTGTACAATAAAGTCTGAGAGGCCCTGACATCATACACAGATCAGTCAAGAGCTCCTCAAGGACAGCTGGATGCAGTGATGCAGATCTGTAATGCCAGCACTCTGGGAGGCTGAGGCAGGAAGATTGAGAGTTTGAGTGTAACCTGGGCAATTTAGCAACTTAGTGAGACCGTGTCTAAAATACAAAATAAAAAGAAGGCTGTGAGTATAGCTCAATGAGAAGGCCTTTGTTTTAATATCTAGTACTAGGAAGAAAAAAGTTCTACACGGGCAGGTTTTGCGCATTTGTCCCTGTAGTTCCTGTGCCCAGCACAGTTAGTGGAAATTCAGTTATTTGTTGTGCTGAGTTGAGTGTTTTATATGCAAAGACACACATTTATGACAGTATTACAAATCTGAAGACTGCACAGTGGCTTGAGTATACGAGAAAAGCAAGGAAGTCTCTTTCCTTTGCTCCTTTGGCTGGTGTTTATTGAGTGCCTATCATATGGCAAGTACTGTTGTAGACAATAAACATGTAGAGGTGACAAGATAGGGCAGGTTGTCTGTCCTGTTAGGTACAGCGGAAATGAGGAGTGAGAATTTCTCTTCAAATTGGAGGTTCACAGGATCTTCAATTATTTGAAGTCATTAATGTTTTGATGACACTAATTTAAATACTTTTTGCTTTAAAATAATAAAGATATCTGCATTATTTTTCTGTCTCCCCAATTTCCCTCTAAGAGGGAATTTCCCTCTTAGAGGTTTTTATACCTCTAAGAATAACCAAAGCATGATTTTTCAGTCATATTTCCTTCTTGTCAGCAATCCCATATTTCGATTGCATTAAAAGTCTAAGTCAAGAGTTTGCCATAGCTCTTCTCTACTTGTAATTCTTCTCAGTTTTGTGGTACAGTTTAAGTCACTGCCTGCTCCAGCTCTGTGTCCTGCAGCATATCTGCAGATGGTCACTGTCACCTGTCCCACCTCAAGGTCCTCCTCTTGTGCCTGCTGGGTATCTGACAATCATAAGGCAGAATGCATTTTCTTTAGAATTTCCTCTCCTGTTCCTCCTATTACTTTCCAAATCTTGGGTCCTCAAAACGTGACACTTGAGCTGAACACACACATTTTTTGCGTGTTGATATTATGTCACTCTTGCATTTCCTACCATACTTTTTTGGATTATCTACTATGTATTAGGCACTGTGGATATAATAAAGAAGGGGTCAGCTCTCTAAAAACAAGAAGGTAATAAAAACAGACTTTGGTGTCTTTAGTTTTAGAGGCAAATGGTCATCAAAATATAGTACCAATTACAGCATGTATTTTTAAAGCAATGTGTGATCATTTAATAAATTGATTTTTCCAAGGGCAATGCTGTATAGTTACTAAATTAAGAAGGATTATGCACATTTTTGTGCTTTTCCATAGCTTTTGCACTGTCCCTCACAAAGTGTTCATTTTTATTGCCATAAGAAAATTACTAACAAATCTATTTTTTTTTTTAGCAAATCTATTTTTTAAAAAATGTTTCCCTCTCCTTGAGTCCTGGCATCTCTGAGACCTCTGTGAAACAAACCATGGTGGAAATGTCTTGGAGCTTCAAGTTAGGGTTCTCCAGTAGAACAGAACCCTTCCTATGACAAATGCAACACGGAATCCAGAAATTATTTAAGCTTCAGGACATTTTTACCATGTTTTAGCTGGACTTTGTGGCACATATAGGTGAGTAACCCCAGCACTCTAGGAGCTTGAGGCAGAAGCACGGCAAATTTGAACTCAGCTGGGGCAATTTAGATACTTAACCAGTCTCTGTCTCAAAATATAAGATAAAATTAAATAAAGGATTGAGGATGTAGCTCAGTGTGAAGGCCCTGCTTCAAATCCCAGGAACAGGAGAAAGAAGTCAGGGAGCAGCGGAGGGAGGGATTTATTAAATTGGCCTAGGTAGTCTGCGGCTGGATAGTCCCAAAATAGCTGTCTGCAGACTGGGAAGGCAGAGAACCAGTAGCGCCTTAGTCCAAGAAGCTGAGAGCCTTAAAACAAGTAGAACAGTGATGAGGTCCCGATCTGAGGTTAAAGACCCAGATGCCACCAAGAGTGAGTCAAGTCCATGTTCGGAGGCTGAAGAATCTGAAGTCTGATGTCCACGGGAGATATAGCAGCAAAAAACCCAACCAACCAACCAAATAAAACACCCCCTCGAGTCAAGAAGGGTCTGGTGTGCTCTCTTGGAAGCTCTCTCTTTTTGCTTTGGTTCCTTGCAGGCCCAGCCTATCATGTGATGCTACTCACATTGAGGCTAGGTCTTGCGTTCACCAACCCGCATGCCCTCTTCTCAGGAAACACCCTCACAGATGCACCCGGATGGCTGCATCAGACTAACTGAATTTGACCTCACCTTTACTTTGGACCTAAACAAAATGAGCACATCAGTTTTACTGTGGTGGGATCTGTGGCCGCCTGGTGTCTTTTGCATGACCTTCCTCTGGACAGTTTCACCAATCCAGTCTTATCTCCCACCACAACCCGATTTTGCAGTCTCACTGGCATCTGAGCCCTGAGCTCTGAACATGTGTTCTCCCCGCCAGGGAGGCTCTGGTGTAGAAGCCAGCTCACCAAAAAGATTGAACATTGTTTCACAAAGGCACCCAGGGAGACATCTAGCTTTGGGGGGCCGCTTCACATTCTAAAATGAATTCATTTTCTGCTTACACTGGCTATCCAGAGGGTTTCTGGTGTTTGTAAATGAGAACTTGGATCTAGCTAGCTACTCAGAGACTTTCATTCATTTATGTTAGTAATGCTCGAACATTTTGGTTTCAAGATTTTATTTAAAAATTATTGGTTACATTTGTCGATATTTGCCATATTATATCTTAAAATTGAAAAATTATTTCTATTAATTCATATATGATAATAAACTTACTTGATCATAAATACTACTGATCATAAATAATCATACACATTTTTAAGAAAAAGTTATCTTTTTTTGTGAGACAGGGGCTCGCTATGTAGTTTAGATTGGACTTGAACTCACTACATAGCCTATTCTGGCCTTGAACTCATGGCAATCTTCCTGCCTCGGCATCCCCAGTGCTGGGATTACAGGAGTGCCCAGCTCATTACCGCAGTTTCTGGAACAAAAAAAAATTAATGTATAAATTAATGGAAAGAAAATCTATTCTTACAGAGGTATTATTGACTTTTAAGATAATTATAGATACTCTCCCTCAATACTACACCAAGACTTGACAGTAACACTTTCTTGAATGTTAGTTGCAGTATAGAGTCTAAAACTATTATCAGAGAGCAGCTACATTAAAGATTATTGGTATCACTTTTCACTATGATGAAATAATTCATCCAGGCATAATTTGAAATATCATACATTGGCCATTTGAAAAATATACTTCAACATTTCATTATATAACATTAAAAAATCATACCCATTGTGTTTACTGAGTGGGCACGGGGGGGCGCCATGTGAGGACCCGGGGGAAGGTGGCCCTCCGCAAGCCACAAAGAGAACCTGGTTAGAACCCCTGGCAAGATCTGCTCTTGGGCTTACATACTCCAGAACTGTGAAAAAACCAATGGCTAGTGTTTAAGGCACCCATTCGTTCATGGCCGCTGAAGCTGAGCAGTAGAACAGAAGATCTGGGACCAGGCTTCCTACCTGCCTCACTCTGTCTACAAAGTGCCATATGCAATTGCTCTCTAATGGGGTAGAGCATCTCTTTACTAATCAGCTGGGCTGATCTTGTGTCACTTAGGATCTGTTCAGGTACAAGGATTGTAGAAACATCATAAACTGAAAGAAAACCAAGAGTGTCCTGAACTGAAAGAACAAGACATCCTCAGGCAAGGTGCCTCCTAGAGTGGTAGCTCGGAGTTCCAGGGTTCTGTCTTTCCCCTGTACTGTCCTCTGCATTGGTGATTACTCCCCATGGTGGGAAGGTAGGTACAGAAGCCCCAGGCTTCAGCCCCAGGCATGCTTTTCCTCCAAGGCTCCAGGCAGGACTCAGCGTCTGCTTCTCAGTGATCGGAAGGAAAAACAAGGGGCCGTGGTGCCCTTTATCCTCTAGCCCCAGTATATGTTAGTGACCATGCTGTAATAAATTTATCATTGTGCTATTATTAGCCTACAATCCCGAGTCCTTTCAGATGATTGAGCTGTGACTAAGGCATGGCTCAGGGCATGTTGTCAACTATGAGTCCAAATGACCTCGCCCCTTTACAGTTGTTCAAGGAAAGGTCAGAGCCCACAGCCACATCCCCACAGCACCTTCCACCTTCCACCCCTGGGCAGACACTGCATAGATTACAGTGCAAAGTGTAGTAGACTCTCTGCAAGCCCCATCCTCACCCACTCAGACCCAACCAGCTAGGGTGTTCTCAAGAACACCGGTGACTTCCCACTGCCAGCACCCAAATCTCTGAGCACAAGGGCTCTTTTCGGAACCACCTATGAACGACTAGCTCTTTGCCAGGGATTAACAACCCTGCAGCTTTCAACCAATGACTGACAAGAGGTGTTGTCTAAATAGCCCAGCTCATTTGGCCCCTCTGGTGGACTGACAAGGAGGCCACACCCTCCCTGTACCTTTACCAGACTCCGCTCCGGTGGCAGCTGCGGACCTGACTGATAGTCCCTGCTTCTCCCAAGCACATTATTTACTTTGAATCCTTACCTCTGGGCCTACTTCTGGGGAAACTCAAACTAAGACACAAACTATTCTATAGTGTACAAATCGACCTAGACTTAGAATACGGTTAGGAAACGGCCAGGAAAGTTTCTACTCCATCCTGAACTGCAAAACAAGGGAGGGTTGGAGCCAAACTGGGTATAAGGGCTGACCACATCTCTTAGATGCCACAGGCAGAATCACAAAGGTCTTTTAAGAGAGTTGCCTTGCTACAATGTCCTCATTTAGTGTGCCCCTCAGGAGGTTAGGGACCTATTATGGGGTGAAGCTGGGAGGGTTCCCAGAGACAAACAAAATGACTTCAATTTATGAGGGCAAATAAATTTAGTCCAAGCTGAGTAAGTATGAAAACCGAAAGAGAAGTAATCAAACATGGGAGTGGTCAACGGCCCTGTCCTAGGGAACATGGACTCTGGCTGGTGTGTGACCTGTAAAAGGATTTTAGAGAGTGGTAGACGGGCTTTTGACAAATTAAGTGCAAGGAAAAATCTAAAGTCAATAATAGAGTGTTGTAAATGCAGAAGGAAGAAAATCTTTAAAACCTCTTTATGTGACTTGGGTCCCATTTTCTATTTCCTCCCACTGTTTTTAGCATGTCAGATGCTCACTGTTAGGGTTTTGTTTTTTCCCTAGCACTCCTTGGTCTCTGAAGTGTGCTGCCATATATGTATATTTTGTTCTAAATCGGTTTTCCTTCACAGCAGTGGTAGGTTAGGTCAATATCATTTTCCCTGTTTGAGGAAGAAGCAAGGTGAAGGAGGGGGCAGGGTCATTGACTCAGGTCACACGGAAGCCACTGTGATTCTTTTCCTGCCCCAGCCTGTGGGCAAGGCACCTCTGGGCCAAATGTAAACAAGATAAAATCAGCCCAGTTACTTCCTTAAGGCAATTGAAATCCCCAAACTGGAAAACAGAAGGCCTTAACAGCAACAACAACAACAACAACAGACACCACCAGCAGCCTATCCATGTGGATTACTCAGACATCCTGTACTCTGGAACAGATGGTGAGACCAAATCAGTTTTCTCCTCAAAGCTCCTTGCCTTTATCTCTTTGTTTCTTTCCCTTTGGATGGAACCTCACCTCCTCCAGGAAGTGCTCTGGGACTGTGAGACTTCCCTCTCCTCTCTGCATTTCTCAACACTGGTCATCATAGGATAAAAGTTGCAGAGTTCATTGCTTCTAGCTTAGTCCCTTGCATGATCTCTGATGTATAATAAAAGTCCAATATGTATTGTTAGGTGGATGAATGGAATTCCATGTTCATATTTGTGTTCAGAAAACTAAGAGGAGGGATCCCTAACCACAACCCTGCATTTCAATACCCAGGCAATGCAGAACGTGTCTTGGAGAATTAAGGCATTCGTTGAAGGCCTACAATGCCATAGTCACAGAGTGCCTGGGAACCACAAAACCATGCTACTTCCTGCACATTCTGGACAAATTAATTCTATCTATGAGATTCTGAGAGTTCTTCACCATCGTGACATTTGCAAGCATAGCTGAAGGCTGTGGAAGGATCAACCTACTCAGATGAGCACTCAGCAGGGAGCTCTGCCGTGTTGGGTGCTGTAGGAGACGTAAGCAAGCAGAAGGCTGCACTCAGGGACCACTCATCATCTGCGTGCAAGCGCATGTGTGTTTGCAGAACTTGGTTGCATTAAACAGATTAGAACTGTTTTGTTTCCTGGGTTCTCAGATACACATTTGATCATTAGTCATTTATTCATTCACAAGCATTTGTTGAACACTAGTATCTGCCAAGTCCTACATCAGGCAGTGGATAGATGGAGCTCACAGAGCAAACATGTCTACTCTCATGCTACCGTGATTCAGGAATTCTTCACAGTTTTTGGTCTGCAGCTGATTATCCTGCTTTCCAGCGCAGTTCTATATTCTTCATTGTTATTAGATAGTAATTACTACTCTTATTACTCCATCTGAACTAGGTTGTTTCTTCCATTTTTATGTGTGGACATGCTGTTGCCTATTAAAGTAAAAGCAGCAGTGAAAATCATGCCTCTATTTTGCTTCTCAGTGTTTCACCTGTAACATGACTGAGGGTACCAAGAGGTCACCAAAACCAACCCTTTCTGCTAGGATCCTGGTCCTGCAGTCTTGATCCAACAGTTTCCTAGCAAGTTCTTCCTGTGCACCCCTGAGGGCCTTTCTCTGACTCCCCCCAAATGGAGTAAGGTATGAAATCCCCTCTGGGCATGGTGGCACATACATCTCTTAACCCAGGACTCAGGAGGCTGAGGCAGGAAGATTGCAAGTTTGAGCCCAGAATGGACAATTTAGCAAGCCACTCTTTAATTAAAATAAAAATAGGGCTGAGAATGTAGCTCCGTGACTGGATACTTGGGGCATAAGGCCTTGGGTTCAATTCTCAGTATTGGGGAAAAAAATCACCACACTTAGTGCCTCTCCCCATGAACGCTTCATTATAACCCAATAGGAAAGAAGTTTAAACTAAACAAATGCTCACTTTCCTTTTCTTCCCCTGCCCATCAGTCTCTGTCAGCTTGATAGAGAAAATATGGCTGTTAATAGCCTGCAGTGGAACAAACATTTGCATAACTGTTACTTCAGAGCCCATAACTCTAAGCTAATTGGCTGATGGTGCTTAAAATGATTAAGTGATTGTAATTTGTATGATTAACCAATTAAACCATTCTCCAGTGATTGGCTCAGGGTAGGCCTAGAGATGTGCACTTGTCTCCCAGCACGAAGCCCAGTGCTGTACAGTGTTAAATGTTCTTTCAAATGCTGAGTTGTTACTTTGACCAATGGGGAAAATGTTTTACACTGGGTGGTTGAATTTTATCATGTTATATCTATCTATCTATATCTATATCTATATCTATATCTATATCTATATCTATATCTATATCTATATCTATATCTACCTTGGTGCCTGGCATAAAAGAAATGGAGGTGGTTCTTTAAGAATAATGCAGAGGGATGAGGTGATATATTTATTGTTCCCTGGGACCATGGTTGTTATTTGAAAATAGCCCATGTTCCACTAAAATGCAAGACATGGTTAAGACTAAGAATCAGAAACAGCTCTGGCTCATTGCAGCCCTGGCAGTGCCACTTGCCAGCTGTGTTGTATGATCAAGTTTTTAATGCCATTAACTCTGGTGATTCTGCTCCTACAAGATATTATTCTTACCTACCTTTTAGGGTTATTATGAAAATCAAATAAGACTGTGCCTATTTGACTCCGACTAAGAGTTGCTGTCATTGTTATTGTTGTTATAATCTTAATATTCCACTGGAATATGAACTCCAAAGGCAGGCTCACTCTTCTGTTCCTGGTGCTCAGCACAGTGCCCGGCACGTAACAGGCACTTGAGAATATACGTGGATGTGTGAAATAATCAAAATGGACACTGAGTGCTGAACTCTTGTTGAGCACTGTTGTGAATGTTTTTTGTTCATTGTCGTGGGGAGTCTGTGCAGAAACTCCATAAGGTAGCGTTATTATTACCTTCTGTATTTTAGAATTTGGACAACTAAGACACTGAGAGGTGAGTTAATTTGCCCAAAGCCCCACAGTGAGAGGTAGGTTTGAGACTGAGAACTATGTTACGGCACTTTTGTGACAACCAAGAAGATATTCAGACATTGTTCACTGGCCAAAGTAAAATGACACTGCCAAATGGAAACAAGAAGAAAAAAGTACTATTGTTCCTTCTGTTTGGTGGAAGCAAACAAACAACTGGGTTAATTTGCCTAGTGATGCACTTTGGGGAAATTTGGTGAATGCGGTAAGGAAGAGATGACTTGAGTTCCTAAAATCAAACACCCAGGTGGCCAGAAAGCAGAAACTGAACATATATTTAGTGACTCTGTAGGTAAAAAGTTCACAGTGATTCCTGCCAGGCTTTCCCTGCCGCAGTGCCTGCTATCACCAACCACTTTACTTTCCTTGTGCCCCAGGCTAAATATACCACCTTCTTCCCAGACTTCTGCAGCTCTTTAGCCACTGGGAGATCTGGGAGCCCTGCCAGAGGTTGGACTGCTAGACTGTTGGTTTTTATGCTACAGTTTGTTAGAAAGTGTGAAGAGAGGCAGGTAATTGCTATTCATATTCTGGGAGTGGTGGCTAATATACCAAAGGCCATACTTGTGGGTGTCTTTCCCTCGCTTCTAGTAGTTATTAAATGTCAGTGTAATAAAGATAGCAGTGTTTTACTTCCATTTAAAGAGTAACGTGCAGTTGTGGCATGGACATTGCCAGGGGTGAGAGGTGGTGTGCTACTCCTGCTACTGACCGCAATAAACATGGGTGTGAGGTTAGCTGGAATTTCCCTGCACTGAAGAGCTGAATTTCCCTGCATAGACCTGCAGCCATCTCACTTTATCCACTTTTTCTGACCTGCCATCTTCCTGTTTCAACCCTATTCTTCTGGACCCAGGATTTATCGGTTCTTCTCTCCTTTCTCCATTTCCTTTCTCTTTCTACTCTCATTTCTGGAATATGATGCTTCACATACCTACTTTTATGGGACAAACTATCATTACTGGGGATGAATCAGAAGTGATTAGTGCATTTATACTATGAAAGTTGGAACTTTTATTGTTAACTTGATGCAGACAGTAATACTTTTGCCATAAGTTTTTGGTTCTATGTTTGTAACTTTACCTAAGCTCTTATTTAAAAACAAAACAACTTTAGTTTTCCTTACTCAATACATAAAAAAAATTTACAAAATAGACAAAGAGAAAAATAAAAATCATTTTGGGCACATTTCCTAATCCTTTCCCACCTTTAAATCCTTCTCTACTCCAAAAAAGTAAAGAAATATTTTTTTGAAACTGAAAGATCATGCTCCATATGCATAAGAGGAAGGGTGAGATTTGGAGAAAGCTGTTTGTGATTCACTGGGCTTGAAGACATTTATCAAGATATCTGACACATTCAAATTATGGCTGAGTTCCCACCATGCTACGCTCTGGATCCGTGATCCTTCGCAGGGTTTAGGGAAGCCACCCTGTGGCTGCTGCAGGAGCAAAAGAGAAACCCATGCTGTGGATCTGGCAGGTCAAAGTTATTGAATTCATCTCTACATCTTTACAAATCCAAGAATTTCCCTCAAGTCATCATTTGCTCTGAACTTGCCCGTTGCTTTTTGTAAAAAAAGAGGAAAGAGCCTCACTTTGCTTAAACATCGGCTCCCATGGAACCAGGCGTTGAAAGGGGGCAGAGTCCATAATTGATTTTCTGACAGGTTATAAAATATTAAAAGATGGGAAAGTTTTAAAACTAATTTTTAGGTATCCATCTGAAGCCACATCCAGTTGGCCTGCAGAATCAATGAAACAGCATTACATAGAAATGCTGAACTCATACTCTCCTGGTTAATCTATATTTCAAAGATGAGACTGAGCTCTTAAATGACCTGCACGCAGATTGAGCTGATCCCCAGTTTTAAACCCCCCATTTGGAACCCTGGTTGCAAAGATTGACTATTTCAGGGAAATGGAAGTCAACACACATCGTTGCAGCATGAGCAGCCTAGAGTGTGGATGAGAACTCAGAAAGGCCATGGAGATCAGATGAGCAAGTGGGGACCCACGGGGCCTTTGGTTGATTCAATGTGAACCTCTTGGGGTGAGTTTTGACTTTTTATCTTACATATTCTTGTGTATCTCCTACTTCATGGGGAGGCATGGAAGATAGCCTTTATGATTCCCAGATAACCCCTAAGGTGGCATCAGGTCATTGGAGGTGCCATAACAAGATTCCATAAACTGGGTGGCTTATATACAGCAGAACTTATTTCTTACAGTACTGGAGGCAGAGGACATCCAAGATCAAGGCAGATTCGGTGTCTAGTAAGGGTCTGTTTACTGGCTTACTGGCTTATACATGGCCTTTCTTGCTGTGTTTCACCTGGTGGAAGCAGGGAGTACTCCAGTGTCTTTAGCTCCTCATAAGGGCACTAATCTCACTCATGAGGGCTCCACCTTCATGACCTAATCACTCCCCAAAGCCCTATCTCTTAGTGCTGTCCCACTGGGGTTAGGTTTCAACATAGGAGTTTTGCAGGAACACATACATTCAGTCCATAGCTAGTGGAATTATGAAAGTTTGACACAATTTATGTGCAGATGAAGTCTCTCCTACTAAGGATGGAGGTGTCAGTTTCTTTAGCCCCTATCTCTAACAGGAAGTCCCATCTGAGGACATAAATCAGGCTCGGATGTGGCCTCATGGCTTCCAATCCTATCTTCACCACTTCAGGTGACAGTAAAGCAAAGGTGGATAATCTGGTCTGAGGTAAACTGGATGAAGATCACACCTAAGCATTTCTAGAACTGTGTTTTTCTTCCCTTTCAGGGTTGACCACTCTGAGATGCCTTGTACCTAACTGGTAAAATTTGTAACCCTCTTAAAAGTTCTCCTGAAGCTTAATCTAGAAGTTTCAAAATTGCAGCCTTCCTCAGGTCTTTAGATTGTCTCACACTGCTGTGTCACCTTGGGGACTTGACTTGAGCACAGTATTGAAATGCTCTTCACTTGTTTTCCTACAACCCCTCACTTCACAGCCTCTCACTTCCTCACTTCATGTGACCACAAGCTCCTTCAAAGAAGGAATTGAGCTCAGTTCATTTCTCTTTTCAAATCCTACGGTCCCCTAGGGCAAAGACGGGAGACGTTATAGGTGTCCTAACTGTGGAAATGCTTCTGGCATCTATGGGTAGAGGCCAAGCTGCTAAACATTATAAAGCTGGGTAGTCTTCTACAACAGAGAACGAGCCCAAAATGTTAATAGTGCCAAGGGCAAGACACATTATAGAACTGATTGACAAGCCAGAGTGTGGGGCCAGGAGGTATGTTTTTGCTTTGCTGGGGGAAGACCTTAATCTAAGAGTGACTGCTTTAAATTGTCTAGACTTGGGAGAAGACTTTAGAGTTGGGACACAGACACTCCAATATAATGGCCTGAGAACATCTGACCTGGTTACAATGAGTGTCAAGAGAAGGCACTGTTAAATGAATGAGGAAACCATGGGGATGGTCATAGGGTAGCTTTCTGGGAGGGCAGTCTTGCCCCTCCCTCGTTCCTTGTACTGATGGTCCTGATACATCTTCCTGATTCCAGTCCTGATTTTTTTTTTTTTTTTTTTTACCAAGAAGCACTTCCTCAGATCCTCAAGTATCTCCTTCCATCAGAATGTGACTTGCCTCCCTGACCTCCTACTTCCTTGGCTCCTTCCCTACTTGGGTTCACTCATAGAGTGCTCCAGTGTGTCTCTCCCCCCTAGAATATAAGTTTTTATGGAGATGAGAGTCTTTGCTTTGCTTGGCACCCAGAACAGAGCTGGGAACAAAGCAGGTGCTCAATAAATGGTCATTTAATAAATGAATGACTGTGGCCCCGCCATTCTCTGCTGTGTTGAAAATCCGCTCACATCTCTTCTGTGCTCACTCTACAGCTCAGCTCCAAAGCCTGACTTGATTGCTCAGCACCCAAGCTCATCCAGTCACTGAAGAATTAGAATATCTAAATGAACCTTTTATCACATAAAAAATAAAAATAAAAATAAAAAAGTCAATGAATAACTGAAAAATGAAGTAAATTTCGCAGTTACTAGTGGCCAAAGAAAATTACTCTAATGGATCATCTGAAAGCTAGCATTTTTCTTTTTATTCACAAACTGGGGATTGAACCCAGGGCCTTATGCATGCCAGGCACTCTATGACTGAGCTACACCATCAGTCCTTTTTAAATTTTATTTTGAGACAGGGTCTTTCTAAGTTGCCTGGATGGGGCTCAAGCTTGCTGTCTTCCTGCCTCAGCCTCCTGAGAAGCTGCAATTACAGCTGTATGTGCCCCTACACCCAGCTCAGTTTGCATTTTGTTCTGATTAGCAGACAATGAATGTTTTGTAAGCAAGTACACAGGGGAAAGATTCATGAACCTCTGAGGCCAATTTTCCTCCTGGCAGGAGGCAAGCGGTGGCTCTGTGGCTCCCAATTCTTGCCTATGTGAAGGTGGAATGTCTGGGCCGCCTTGCTCTCGCTTTCTGCCCTCTCACCCAGTAGCCTCTGCAGGGGAAGGTGGCCTGTCATTCCTGGGCCTTTCTTCTATGAGCCCATAAGGCCCTATCGGAGCTGCTAGTCTCATAATCAAATTTTAATGACTGTCTGCTTCCCTTCCTAGATGTTTATAGTCCTCTGCACTCTGATTAGGTTTTGGTCCCACAAGATAGTTAAAAGCCCACAATTTGCACTGGGTGTTTTATTTTTTCTGAGTTAAGTGAGTGGGTAAATGTTCCTTTGATCTTCCAGCAGTGGATGAGGGCTGTTTGTGTTTTTAAGGCCCTCAACAATTATGTGAACTGGACGCAGAGCTGGGTTTGAGGCTGGCTTTCTGGGTGGTTTGAAAGTCCCTCAGAGGTTTTTATTTTCTCCCCTCCTGTCTCTCCTATGCCCCAGGTGTTGAAGGGACAGGGGAAAAGTTAGCAGCAAGAATCTCTGGGAAGAAAAATGGCCTGATATTATAGGCCGACGCAGGGGCAAATTTTCAAGCTGGTGTGTCAAGCATTCCTGCCTCTGATCGAGGAGTTTACCAGTGAGGAAAGGCTGGGGAAAGCACCTAGCTTACAGCGCCATCCCCAGAGACTCTAGTTAGTAGCTGCATGTGGAGGTCCAGCAGGAGGAATCAGTCGCCACCATCCAAGGGGCTGATTTGAGGCAGACCCAATAAACCAACAGACCTCTTGTCATTGCATTATGCTAGTAATTATAAGTGGTGAGGACTGAGGAACTGTGGGTCTCAGAGAGAAGACAGGACTGCAAAGATCCCCTATGATGCCTTGGATTGTGTCGGGATTAAAATATGAATATCAAGCTAGCTGGTGACTTTCCTTGTGGCATGTATACATTATCCTGCCTGCACCGGAAGTAAGCCGCATACAATAGCAGTTGATTATTTTAATTATGCTTATTGCAAGAGCAATCATCATTGCCATCAGTATCAATCAAAAGTCATTTTTCTGATTATGGCTGTGATAACAGTCTATGGTGACAATAAACGATAATGCCTGTGGCTTCCACTGACACTTCATTGGACATTGCAAGGTCGTACCCAAACACTCCTGGGCTTGCCACATAGAGAACTATTTATCTATGACAAAAGCTGGGTCTATCGGATATGTGTTTTTGCTTCCCAAATGGGTAGGTTCATAATATTTGCAAAGTTCATTCTCTAGTAGATGACAGCTGCAGAGTCCGAAACTCTGTCCAGAAGAAGTTATATGAGCTTGGCTCAGGGCTGCAGCCTCACAGCCCTTCCCCAGCCTGCCCTCAGCGTGGGTTAGCTGAGTTATGGCTCTTCCTTCCAGACCAAACTGGGAAATGAAGTTGTTGGAGTTGCAAAATGGCTCTCGGCTGTTTCCTATTTCTAAGTGGAAGCAGGAGGGAAGGGATCCGAAGGACAGCGGCTCGGCTCCCTTTATCACTGGCCTTTTCTGGCGTCTGACGTGATAGAAAGACTCCAGCATCCAAATAAGGCTTCTGCTGGACAACACTAACCGGGTGCTTATTATTCTTGCTACTACATTTCGCTGGCTTAAAGCACTCCCTCGTCTCAAGCATTTGCGCTACAAATAATTTTAATTGAGCCGAGAAACCCTTGACATTTTAGATATTACCTTCTATTTATAAGCCTTTAAGAAGGAACCTTCCTGGCGGTCCTGACCTCTGTGAGATTCCGCCCCCGCCTGCCCTCCCCACCACTTTGAGTTTAGTTGAGGGTTTTTTCTTCATTGAACCAAATTATTTTGTTCCTAATTTAATTTTGTGGTATCAAATAAAAAGCCAACTTGATATGCCCATAAAATGCCACACCAGCTATGAAATGTCCCAGCTTCTTGGATGCACACCCCTTAGGAACCTGCTCATCTGAAATCTGCTCAGTTCAGGTTGATGAGTTGAGTTCTGGATGATTACTAAACTGCAGCCTTTGGGGAAAGATTCTAAAATCAGATGCTATCAGATCTATCCTTTGGGGCTCACGGCACTTTCAGCAGAGTGAAAAATTTAATTTTTGTTATTGTTTTCTCTAAACATCACAAACTGCTGGTGTAGGCCTTGATGTACTGAGATAAATGTTATTTTGATATAAGTAACACAATACTGTACATTGTATAATGCCATTGTTCCCATTTTCCTTTCCCTTCTCCTCCCCTCCCCTCCCCTCCCTTTCTTTTCTCCTTCCCTCCCTCTGTCTCTGTCTCTGTCTCTGTCTCTCTGTCTGTCTCTTTCTCTGAATCAAACCCAGGGCCATACACTTGCATACTAGGCAATATTCTACCACTGAACCACACCCCAGCCCCTTCCACTGTGTTTTATCTTCAAAAAACTATTTTTCATCCATGCATTTGGTGAATATTTATAGACTGCCTGTTATGTGCCAGGAAACTATTTTAGGTACTCTGGATGTATTACTGAAAAAGCCAGCTCATGGAACTTCTCTCTTAAGGGGAAACAATAAAATAAATAAAAATAAATAAATAATGATATTCAATGTTGGTGTTAATTGCAATCAATATAAAACAAAAACTAAGCAAGAAAGGTGAAAAAGGGGTGCCAAGACCAGACCTCACTGGTAAAGGAGTAACTATTTCATTTTACAGTGAGCTATTCAATACATTCAAAATGTTGTATAAACAGTGCTTGTTCCAAAAACATTTTCACCATCTCAAAGGAAACCTCATAGCCATTAGAGATATTGCCATTCTTTACACCCAGTCCCTGGTAACAACCAATATACTTTGTCTCTACAGATTTATCTAGTCTGGATATTCAATAGAAATGGAATCATACATGTGGCCCTTTAGTGTCTGGCTTCTTTTATGTAGCATGTTTGCAAACTTTGTTTCTCACATGTGTTGATACTTCATCCCTTTTTATTTTTTCTTTCATTTCTTTTATTTTAAAGAGGATAAAACCAAGGAAAATAAA
>PVJX010002755.1:0-122000 GCA_004027295.1 Dolichotis patagonum
GATAGTTCAAACAAATTTTTTTCTTTTTTATCAAAAATGAGATATTATAATACCCATTGATCATTTTCTGTTATTCGGTTCAGAAAGCCCTGGAATTCTTTCACTATATGCATGGCTTTATACTATTGTGTTATGTTTGATATTGTTGTAATTGAAACTATGCTCAACTATAGCAGAGTAAGAGATATGGTGTTAGATATTGTTGATGTCCAGTTGACTTAATGTAAAGTACTGTGTTGCCTATGTTGTCCTCTTCTGATCTGCTCTGTACTGCCCCCTTTTGTTTTATTCTCTTTTAAATAAAATAAAAAAAAGCACATGTGTAAGTAAGAGATCCCACACAGCAAGGCAGGAAACCAGTTTCAGACCCCAATTGCTCCCAATTGACCTCCCACCAACCTCCAAGTGTCAACATGTCCCAATATTGCCACATTGGGGCCAAAATTCTAATACACTGACAACTAGGAGGGCATACTTAAATTACACTGAAACCATAGAATAAGGTAAACTAACAATTTACAGCTACCTTGAACTAAAGAGAATGCTTGAGGCATACAATAGAGCACCTGAAGCCTAGGAGAAAAAGCAGGTATGCTGGGAATTTTAAAAGCTATACATAATCCTAGAAAACAGTTAAATCTATTCTTTTTAACTCTAGCTGATCTCTAGGCCTAAAAGCAGCAAGAAGAGAAGGCTGACAGTTGAAACATAATGTGGCAAAGTACTAAATGAGTGGTCCAGCTACAAGCCAATTTGTAAACACTGAAGCAGAATTTTGTTTTTCTCTTTTCTTCTTCTTTTGTGGCTTTCTCTTTCTTTCTTACTTTTTTTTGTTTGTTTGTTTCATTTTGTTTTTTCTCCTGGTTGTCAAGTTATTCTCTACAATGAAAATAGCTGAATCCAGTTAAAAGAACAGAAGTCTCGGGGAACACACATGACAAAGAATACAAAGATTAGTTCATAAGTGAGCAACTAGGTACAGCTTATAGAAAGCAAGTAAACCCAGATGAATGGAAGAATCTGATTTCCAGTTACCTTATTATAATATTAAAACTCTCCAACTTCAAAAAAAAAAAAGAAAGAAAAGTAAAGAATCATAAAGAAAGAGCAGACCCCCCCGCAGTAGGAGCAACACTCATCCCACATCCAAGTGTGGGTAGGGAGAGCCAACTGTACCTTGGAAAAGGCACCCATTCCCAGGGAGAGGGGTGACCAGTACAGCAGGAGCAGTGCCCATGCCCCAGGGTGAACCCCCTCAGAGGCCCTGAGTGGCAGAAGTAAAGACCAACTGACAGATCCAGGACAACACCAGGGTAAGAGGGAGCAGCCAGACCACACAACTGAGGACAATTAAATCCAGCAACATTCTGAAATTCCACTCTTCAGTGCACATCCGACAGGGAACAGAGGACTGATGAGGTTCCCTGAGCTGACACGTGAACAAAGTGAACAACAGGAGGTGCTTTGGCTTGGATGTAACCACGGTATGGGGACAGTGAACAAGGAGCCTGTCATATAAGAAGGACACCACAAAGACCCAGAGACCCTACAGCCAGGTATAGAAAATCGTAAGCCAGCTGGACCCAAAACTGTGTATCTTGGGAAGAAACCACTCATTCAATAACACATGAATATTTCTTTGACTCAGTCTTTCTTTGATTTTTGTATTTTGTATTTTTTTCCTTCATTAGATATGGGTGGTACAGTTTTTCTTCCTTTTTCTTTTCTTTTTTTTCCTCTCTTCACTTTTCTCTTTCTTTTCCAACTTTTTTCTTCTTATCTTTTATCTCCTGCTGTTGCTCTTTTTTCTTCTTTCTCTTGTGTGTTCCTTACATCAACAATTTCCTATAATTATTAATTTTCTTTTACTCCTTGATTGGATCTCCCAATTTTCCTTTCCTTCCTCCTTCTTATATCCCATCAATTGACTTTGCAAACTTTGTTTTATTTTCATTTTCTGGTTCCCCATCCCTGCATTTTTACTAGTGTAAGTACTAAACTCTGTGACTATCTAGGCACAGTTAACTTTATGTATTGCTATTGAATAATGTGCTACTGTCAGTAGAGGCAGAGGTATTCTGCTAATAGACATTTACTGTAGGTCAACAGTAGGTCAATATTTGGTTTATCTTAACTACTACTAACTTTCAACTTACAACTTAACTAACTTTCAAGGGACAAAGCTGGTATATTATTGGTCTGAAGGATTTGTCAATATGTGGTTTGTATTTGATATAGTAATTGATGCTGTTTTTATTACTATGGCCAGGGTGACATTGGTGGTGTTCTTCGCTCATTTCTTGAGAAACTATAACTGGATTACTAAGGTGTCCTTAACAATACTATGGCCCATTCCTAGAAAAATGAGTACTGTGCCAAATATGCTGCAACTTCTTACCTCAAGTAAATGGAAGTGGTTGGATATAGGGACAGAAGCAAAAGACAATATGGAGGGGACACTATGGAAAGACAGAGGGGACACTATGGAAAAGTAAACATTAACTAAGTCTCCATCCAAGAAACAAAGCCTTCCAGTACAATCAACCCACTAGCCTCAATACAAGAAAGCATGAGAAGAGAAACCAATAAAATGGCCTCAAAAGTTCCTAACTACTAAGAGTTAATCTATGGGGACATCAAAGAGGAGCAAACCAAAGACCACACACTCATTATTTGATGATATCAGAAAAGATAAAATAGATCAATAAGTCATTTGAAAAGCTCACAGAAAATACAAGTATGAGGATATTGGGTCAAATGAAATCATTAGCAAGAATAAAGAGGACACTAATAAAAAGATACAAGAGTTAAATCAAACAATACAAAATATGCATGACCAGCACAGAAAAGAATTAGAATCTGTGAAGGGGCTCAAAGTAGAAATTCAGTAGATTAGAAATTCTGTCATAAGTATGGGCATTAGAGGTGACCAGCATGAAGACAGAGTCTATGAACTAGAAGACAATGCTGTTAGCTGAGAGATACCTCAAAAACAAAACAGAACAATGACAACAGCAACAAAAATGAACCCAGCAGCTCCTATCTGACTCAAAGAAGACTAATCCAAGATTACTTGGAATTAGAGAAAAATCAGAAGATAGAACAAATGCCATGAAAAACTTGTTTACTGAAAACTTTCCAAATAAGGTAAAAGAATTTAACATTCAGATAAGTAAGGCATATAGAAACCCAGTAGACATGATCAAATAAGAACTTCTCCACACCACATCATCATCAAAATTCCTGACATCCAACACAGGAACAGAATCTTAAAAGCTCTTAAACAAAAGCAATAAACCACTAAGAAAAACACATTAATAATAGTTGAAACCTCTGATACACCACTTTCAGTCAATAAATAGAATATCTAGACGTAAGATCAATATTGATATACAAGCCTTGAATAATAATGAACTAGATCTCACATACTTATATAGCACATTTCACCATTAACTATAAAATACACATTATTCTCAAGTACACATGGGATAATTCTAGTACAGGCAACATATTAGGCTACTAAAAAGACAATAAATTTATAAAAATCAAAATCCTACAAAATATCTTCCTCAACTACAATGGAATAAAACTAGAAATCAATAACAAGGAAAATTGTAAAATTTACAATACACAAAAATTAAACAATACAGTCTTATTACATGACTAACAGAGGTTACTGTTTTAACCAATAGGTCAGAGAAGAAATTACAAGAGAAAATAGAACATATCTTTAAGCAAATGAAAATAACATACAACATAATAAGTTTATGCAGAAAAAGCATTACTTATATGAAAAGTTTGGTTTTAAATGACTATATTTTTATAAAGAAAGTTTTGAAATCAATAATCTAACTTTACTACTTCAGTAACTAGAAAAAGAATATTTAACTAAAGCCAGAGTTAGAAAAATGAAAGAAATAATAAAGTTTACTACAGAGAAAAATAAAATAGCTAGAAGTCAATGAGAACAAAACTTGGCTCCTTGCAAATACCAACAAAGGTGACAAAATCTTAGTAAGAATAAGGAAAAAGAGACTAACATAAAAATCAAATGACAGTGGTGACACTTTTATCAAGTTTAGAGAAACAAAAATGTCTCTAAGAGAATGCTATTCATAATCATGCATCCACAAATTAGATGACCTACATAAAATGAACAAATTTCTTGTAACACACTACCAACATTGACTAAAGAAGAAAGAGAACACTCAAGTAGAGACTGACTCTGTAAACAGTAAAGACAAACTCAGGATCAATGGCTTTTCTAGTACATTGTATCATACTTTTAAAAATTAATTAATATCAACCTCTTTCAAGAAATATAAACCTAGGAAAGACTTTCTAACTCATTCTATAAGGATAGGGATACTCTGAATCAAAGTCAGACAAGATACAATAAAAAATAAAAACTACACAGCAGTATTGCTTATGAATATAGATACAAAAAATCCTCAATCAAATACTAGCAAACCCAACCAATAGCATATCAAGAGGATTATACAAAGATTAAGGGCATGCTAGTGGTTGCCAAGGGCTGGAAAGGATCTTGAGGGGAGCAGCGATAAGTAGGGAGTAATTGCTTAAGGGTATGGAATTTCCTTTCAAAGTGATGAAAATATTTTGGAGTTACAAGTGGTGGTTGCACAACACAATGAGTGTACTAAATGCTACCCAATTGTTCACTTTGAGGTGATTAACTTAATGTATGTGAATTCCACCATGATCATTTTTTTAAGTAAAATTGCACAACTAATTATAGGGATAAAGTACATAATCATACAGTAGACAGAAGTAACTATTCAAAAGAACTTTCCCTGCAATGATGTATCTTAGGTGGTGTACTCTGTACCACTTTGTAATGAGGTCAGATAATTCTGTGTCAGCTTGAAATTGCCCCCATGAAGTGGAGCTTCTAAAAATACAACTTGTAATCTTAGCAGTTACTTGTTAATACAATTTAAACCATTTTTTCTGTGTAGATTCAGGTAGTTCCTCTTTGGACCTCTTCTCTGTGTGGTAATTTCCCTGGGTTTGTGAGAAAATACTAGCAAATAGGAATACCACAATGCCACTGGTGCTGTCGAAGATACCAGTTTTCTGCAAAGGTAAAAAGACATACTTTAATCACCTGGGAAACTTTAAAAAACACTAGTAACCATGTGCAGTTGCCCATGGTTCTGGATTACTTAGTATGGGAAGTGCCATGAGCATGTAAATGCTTAAAAGCTTCCCCGAAGGTTCATTTGCACAGTCATGATTGAGACCATTGCTAGCTCACAAAGTTCCTTTTTGAGACATCTTCTTCTGCTTCTGGTTCTTGTGTAATTTTCCAAACAAGAGGAAGGGAGTGAGGGTTTGAAAGAATACACTGCACTAGGCATATTGAATACACTGGCATTTCATCTTCATAACTGTCCATGTAAGCAATATACTGAAAACTTTAAGATGGAAGATTTTTAAGACCAAACTACCCTTGCTCATGTACCAGCATATATGTTTCACTTACAAACCTACTTACCAACTCTGCTCCTCTATCTATAGTTGTACAATGATGAATTACAGTATTGTCCTGTTGTGAAGATCGACTGGCACAATAGATGGGTTTAAGAATTATTATTATTATTTTGGGGGTAATTAAAAAGAGGTTCAGAAAGGGTAACTTGTCTGATATCACAATTTATTACAAACTAGAATGAGAGAACCATGAATACCTATTTCCATACACCAGTGAAAGCACGGGGCTGAGTTAAGAGATGGGAGTTTTTGGACTAGTTTTAATACAACTTTTCTGTGCATATAAATAAACAAGTGCATGATCATTCCATATTGGTTCTCAAAAGCTAACTGTTAACTTTTCAGGAATTTTTATAAGATGGATATTAAACTCATTCATAGTAAAATAACATGTGCACTTTTTTTCATGGTATAAAAACTTGAGCATGCTCTCCAAGCTTTTACCAATGATCTATGTTTCCAGCCCTCTAATTACATTTTCTAAAATAAAGTAAAAAACAATCAAAAGTCATCTTTTCTTAATTTTCTTACCATATTTTACTCTCATCTATGCTTTTCAGGTTAATTATATAACCTTCAGGTTTACATATCATTTTTCTGAGGCAGACATTTCATTACAGCATCTGTTTCTCATTCACAGGTATCCATTCAGTGGCTATAATCCACTGTAAACACTCTTTTTCTTGCAAAGGAATGTTTTCTTGTCATTTTTTTTCCTCTAGACTGAGTTCAAAAATTAAGGAAGATATAATTTTTATTTTTCTAGAAATCTGAAGTACGTATATGTATAACAATTAAACTAGACTATGTAATACTAACTAGGAGCTTTCAAGAGAAACGTTTCACTTAAAAGCTGTCTCTGCTAAAATATAAGTGGTAGGATAGGGTCTGGGGTACTCTGAGGGAACTCGTGAATGAAACTCATGCCGAGTAGACCTTGTCTGTGTGCTTACCACAAAAGCCTATTAGCTTACACCACCCAGGAGGAAGTAACACAGCAAGCTGCCCCCAGCAGTCACTAAGTGACTTTGGACCAGCTTTTGAATTATTTTTCTGTTTTCCAATCTGTAAAATCAAGGACAAAAATGTACCTTCTTATCAGTGATGTGAAGATGATGGCAATCAGTATATGATGAATTATTTTTATTGCCATATCATGTATTTCTGCAGACTGAAAGTTATTACTACAATATATGAAAACTCAAATACACCGAAGTGGAATCATAGGATTTTGTCTTAATAGCAAGGATTCTTTTGGACCTTATGAAGCTGACACCAGGCCTACTGGGCAAACCATCGATACTGAAGCTATAAACATGACCTTTATTAAACAGATAGAAAGGATGTGAAATGTACAGATAAACCAGAGATGTCAATAGACAGGATCTAGAAAATAAACTTGCACTGGGTACACAAAAAGAAAATAAAAGGTTAAGGTGAACTCTGGACAAAAGCAGAAGATTTCAGAAAGATGCAGTGGGAAGAAGCAAGAATTCCTGTCTCCCAAGCCTTTTAGTCCTCTATTCCTCTTTGTTATTTCTATTACCTTTGGCCCATTTTTTGATGTCCTGTTCACAAGCCTTCATGATTTCTAGATCTATCTGCTCCACTGACCATCTTAACCAAAATGACTTAACGACCATTCCAGGTAGTTAAGTTACCTCCAGTAGACAAATGACAGGGCTGTTTTATAACTACTGGAGTGGCATGCTTTGCCAGTACTGAAATCTATGTCTTACATTGAGCAAGAAAAGAGAATTTCCAGCAGCTCAATTTTTTAGGTTTGAAGTTTTATCTTTAAGCATCAGACATTCCATTTAGGAATGAAGTTTTAATTCTCTAAAATTTCATTTTACAAAAATATATGGGTCATCTACACCCAGCTCCAGGTTAGATTTCAAAGCAAGAACTAAAACCTGAGAAAAGATGTGTAAAACCATGACAGTATGTATGCTGTAGGGAGAAGACACAAAGGTAGAAGAGTCACAACCTCAGGTTCCTTATGTCACAGTGGAACACTATAAACCCTGACAAATTCAGAACACTGCAGTGAAGTTAGGACAAATCAATAGAAGCAACAGTATCTCAAAAACTTTATAGAATAATTTAGCACTGGCCAGTACTCTTCCTTCTTGAAGGCAATGATCATAGTACACTATTTCATCAAACCTGAAGTTGAGTCTTTAGAGAACCATCCATGAATCGATCAGTCTAGTTATGTAAGGAAATATTATACACAAAAGGGATTATTTTCATTGAAAACTAAAATTAAGAAACTAAAAATAGGAACTGAACTTTCCAGCTCTCTTCAGCATCTATAGACTGTCACATCAAGGAACAGGAACAAGAAGCTCTGATTTCCAAATCTTATCCTTGGCAGTCTCAATCCCTTTGATTATTTCCTTAAGCCCAAAACGTTTTTCCAGATACCAACTAATAATGACTAGAATCTACTAAATCCATTTGCCATGCTGAACACTTGAAATGCCTTATGGTATCTAATGACATCATGAAAAATAGAGGGACAAATGGGAAAGAGTGATTTTCTAAAATAGGTGTTCCTTAAATGCCTTTCTGAAAGAAAAAAAAATGCCTAATTAGAGCAGTAACTAACAGTGAGGACTTTAAGACTGTAACAGGATTTTATAATCATGATAATTTATGTGCTCTTTGTAAAAACCTCCTGCTGATATCAGGGTAACTGCTCATATCCCAGGAGAGATGAAGTGACTCACCCAAGTGACTTACTATACTGATCATTTCCCAGATTCCAAACCCATTAGATGTGACTTGCACAGGTAAAGAAAGTTGATTAATAAATCCAAAATGTAATAATTTACTGCCTAATCTCCCTGAAACTTGTCTTGCCCTTGTTTTTTAAGTAATTGATAAACATAAATTATATATTATATATATATATTTATCATGTATAACATATTTTAAAGTATGTACATCTTGTGGGATGCTACATTGAAATAATTAATTCATTACCTCACTTATCTTTTGTGGTTAGAACACTTGAAATCTACATTCAGCAATTTTTAAGTATATAATACATTGTTATTAGATATAATCACCAATTATACAAGGGATCTCTTGAACTTATTCTTTATTTCTAACTGAAATTTTCTTTCCTTTGACCAAGAGTTCCTCATCCCCTTGAATCACCTGGTCATCCCCTCTAAACACCTGTTTACTACCGTTCTACAATTTGCTTCTCCGAATTCAACTTTTTAGATGCTAGATTTGAGTGAGATCATGTAGTACTTGGCTTTCTGTGACTGGCTTGTTTCACTCAAATAATAATGTTTTCTGGGTTCATTCACTTCACAAATGACAGGACTTTTTTGTTTTAAAAAATTAAACAGCTTAAGATGTTTCATTTGGTATATGTAGCAGATTTTCTTTATACATTCATCCATTGATAGGCACAAGTTGATTCCATATCTTAGCTACTATAAGCAGTGCTGCAATGAACACAACAGTGTAGTTATCTCTTGGACATATGATTTCATTTCCTTTGCATACATACTTAGTAGTAGAATTATGGGTCACATAGTGGTTCTAATTTTAGTTCTTGATGAACTTACACACTGATTTCCATAATGGCTATAATTTGTATTTCTACCAACTGTGTAAAAGTTGTCTTTTCTCCCCATCTTCTTCAACATTTATCTTTACCTTGTTAACAATAGCTACTCTTATTTTTTTACATGTAAACTTTGAATCTCCTGCATATATACCTACTTACATTCTCTTGAGCTAGATCTTTTTTTATACTAAACTTGAACTCAGGACCTTGTGCTTGCCAGGCAGGCACTGTGACACTGAGCTAAATCCCCAGCTGATCTAGATATTTTTAAAATCATTTAACACAAAATTTCCAAGTACCACACCTTAAAAAGTAATTCATTACCAAAGCAATGAAGAGGAGTGGTGAAAAACATCTGGCCTGCATAAAAAGATTGACTGCAGTGATATCAGAGCTTGGGCAAGTTTTTTAACCACTTTGTTCTTGGTAGTAAAAGAGGGGTAATCATATTTTACCTACCTTCATAGGGGTGTTAAGAGAACTCCATGACTAAACATAACTAAAGTGTTCGAGATAGGGTCTAAAATATAATATTTGCTCAAAAAATAAGCCCAAACTGAGCCCAAACTCTCCAACTTTGTAAAATGTTCCCAGCTACTAGTAGATTATCTACTTGAGAAGTTCAGCTTGCCACTGACATTCTGGCCACTACTAACTACTGGGAACTTTACTGTATATCACATCCACATAAAACTAAATCATTACATTGTTCTTTGAAACTGCTCTTTTATTTCCGTATTTCATTCTGGTTTTCCCTCAAAACTTGAAATGGTCTTTGCTTTGTAAAGTGAACAATTTCCACTTTGAAGAGAATAAAGGGAAGAAATAAATTACAGCTGCAAAGATAAGTCAAATGTTTCAAAGAACTAAGCCTGGCTTCTTTATGAGTAAGGCATGTTTAATTCAAAGACATGACTTGTGCGAGATCAGGAGCAGCCCAAGTTTTTTGAGGGGATGAAACAGTCTCTGGTCATTTCCCAATCTCAATTACATGGCCTCATTTGCCAGTTTATTTGCATGAATACTGTCAATATCAGATGTACTCATACATTTACAGGATGCCTGCCTTCCTTGGCCAATAAATAGAAATTGCTCTCTGTCCAACTTCACTCACATAAAACCCAGCAGCAGTTCATCAGTTTTTGTTACCCCAAGTTCTAAAGATAAGATGGTTAGAACCACATTTCACAGATTTATAAACTGTATGTGGCAACTGAAGATTGCCCTGATGAACCCTTCCATTTAACCTACAATACTTATGAATACAATCTTGTTCTCTTTTCTTTGTAGAGGTCATAGCCACTAGAAATATGGCCAAACTGAAAAATCAGTGTAACAGATCCTTAACTTTGACTTTAAAAAATCCTATGTCAAAATCTTACATTTGTAGGATGTGGAGTGTCTAGATACACTGCAACAGTTATTATTCCTTTCATTATTAATGTGTTAATATTAATGTGTTCCACATCATGAAAAGCAAAAAATATTAAAGAGTCACCACAATTTGCATTTTGCAAAAAAGCACTAGGATGGTTCTAATACAGAAACTGAGATTGCTATAGTTGATGGATGAGAATTTCAAGAATATTATGTTTTATTTTGTTTTGTTTTGTTTTGTTTTGTTTTGTTTTTTGGTACCAGGTATCAAACTCAAGACCTTATGCTTGCCAGGCAGGTGCTGTGCCACTGAACTGTATCCTAGTCCAGTGTTATTTTTAGGTTGATATTCTACTATTATAGCACATGTATTTCTCAACTATGGCTGCAACAGTATTCCCTACCCTGGATGCACATCTTGCAATGTGACTTTGAAATCTCTCTCATGAAAAGGTGAATGTCCATGTTCCCTCCTTTTCAATTTGGACAGATTGGTGACTATGATGGAAGAAACACTAAGTCACGACTAAGGATAGGTTATAAAATGTGATGCACCCCTGCCCATTTCTGTCCAGGTGCTCATGCTTGGACCCTAGTCTTCATGCTGTACAGAAACTGAAGCAGTTCATGAAGAAGCCTAGTTGAAAAAGAAAAGAAGGCAGGGTGGACTTAGCAGCCATAGTGAGGCATTTTGAAAGTACATATTCCCACTCCCAGGTGAACCACTCAGTTGATATGCTATAGAGCGGAAGTGAGCTGTAACTAGAGATTTATCAGCAAAATAAGTTGTTGTTATTTTAAAGAACTAATTTTGAGATGTTGTGTTATGAGGTAGTAGATCGCTGACTAAATGTTAATAGTAGGAACTACTATACGTAAAATTTTTAGGAATAAGATATGTGGCAATACTGTGGTAAGAATTTTAAATGTACATCATTGGGCATCATTGCACATACCTGCACTTTAGAGGTTAAACCAAGAGAATTACTGCAAGTTTTAGGCCAATCTGGGTGATATAGTGAGTTCAAGGCCAGCCCAAACTGCATAGCAAGACCCTGACTTTAAAACAAAAAATTTTAAATGTAATAACTCAGTTCAATCGCATGATAACTCTATGCTAGAGAGAGTATATGATTTCTAATATCCATAAATAATTAAGCTATCAAGTACCAAACTGGACTATGTACTAGAAGATCTGGCTATAAAATCAATGGTCAGGATTATACACCACTAAATCAGGCTCCAATAGCTGTTCTTGGCTAGTTGGTATCTGCTTCCCAGACCCTACTTGGTCACATTCGTCTCTTCCTAGGTAGAAAGACATATAACCAGTGTAACTACTCCCTCTCCAACAATGATCAGAAGCTTCGTTTTATACATAGGCCCCTCTTACTGCTGGTGTTCTCAAGAACAGAAAAAACAACAGTCTTTGCCAAAAAAAACACAATTTCAATATTGAAATAATAAACATGTATTTATTATAAAAATGTATTTATAAAAATATGTATTTATTATAAAACTGAAAAGCTGAAAAGCTGAAAAACCCCTCATAACAGGACTAGATAACCATTTTAACATTTTCCTTTCTTTTTTTCTATTACTGTTTTGTTTTTAATATTACTGAAATCATAAAAGATAATTTTTTATTCCCATTTGTTCACAATTATAGAATCAGTAAATTCCCACATCATTCAAAAATCCACTGAAACTACAAATGATAGCAAATCTTCAAAAACATAATTTATATTTTATTAATGGATATCTGGTTGCCTCTACATTCTTTTGTCTTACATATAATTCAGCAGTGAACATTTTTCTTAAAATCCCCTTAGGATTGTTTCCTAGAGCAGAAACTACTAAGTTAAAAAATATATGAATTGTTGAGGCTTTTCATATATATTTTTAGAAAACTACAATTTTACCCTCTCAGTCACAGACTCATGCTCATTCTGTTCTTTTATGGTTATAATTCAAAATATTACTTGATAGGTATAAGTGATATGTTGTAGTTGTAATTTTTTGAGTAGCTGAATAGAGACCTTAAATGAACTATATATAAGAACATAGTAAACATAAAATGATATACTAATAGAAGCTTTTATTGAGCACTTACTACATTTGGCATCCTTTTAGGCCAATCATGTACATTTAATCTGCATGAAAATGCTAAAATTAAGATTTTTATTTTCATCTGAATTCAGGAAAACTGAGATACAGAAAGATTGATTTATTAGCTTCAACTATAGAGTTTCCATGTTAGAATCTAAAATTAGGTCAATATGACATCAGAATTTAAGCTATTTCTGTTATTTTATAATATTTACTGAACAAGTGGATGACTGTAATAGGTAATAAAAATGATAGATAACTCAAGTTATTCTACCTTACTGTTACATGAATGTATACAGGAACAAACTTAACTTCCAAACATATTTTCCAAAGAACTAAGCAAATAGTCTAGCCTTTGAGCACACAATTGTAAGTTAAAAAATGTATAAATTAAAAATTACTATTCATATACAGCAGCAGTTCTCAATTTTCTTTCAGGATCTTTTATAGTCTTAAAAATTATTGAGACCTTAAAGACCTTTTTTAAAAAAATGTGAGTTATATTTCTCTATGATTTCTATGTTAGAAATTAAAACAGAAATTTAAAAAATATTTATAAATTCACTTAAAGACAACAATAAACCCAATGCATGTTTATATGTTATATATTACGATGAAACTATAGTTTTCAAAGTGAATAGGATACATTCTGAAAAGTGGCATTGCTTTACATTTCTGCAGATTATTTTAATGCATGACATAACTCTAGATAACTAGTGTCCCTTTTCTGCTTTAGCATTTAGTGTGATATAATAACATATGATGTAGACTGAAAAATTTCACATGTGAAAGAATGAAAATGAAAAGGCAACTAACATCTTAACATCAGTATAATATTTTTTTTCTTATAGATTCTAAACTCTGTGAAAGAGTCCCTGTATAACTTTAAAAATTGCTGGTTTGTGGCATTCAAAGGTTGATACCCACTTAAAAATCAACAAGAAAGCTGCACAAACTAAGCAGGGCCCAGGAAGACAGAAGCCAATTTGTCCTTCCAGTGAGTCCACAGAAGACATGCTGAATCTGGGAGGAGAACAAGAAGAAGCCAGTTGGCCCTTTCTGTAAGCCACCCAAACCATGCAGTGCCCAAAAAGAGAGAAGCCAGTTCACCCTTCCCATGAGCCAACCAGTATGTGGGCTGAGAATCAGGAAGCCCCCGCATCCCTATAAGCAACTGACTGATTTGGAGGACAGGCTGAGTTAACAGCAACTGAGGTACAAAAACAACTCAATGCTTGTACTGTTTGATTGACTTTGCAGGCCTAAGGCCAGTACTCTGAGTATCCATTAGAAGGATAACAGTATGCAATATAGCAAATATGGAGGATTTCCTTCTGTCTCATTTTTGAGATCCAATATCATTTTCACTGTTTGGTTTTGCTCCAATTTATTGTTTTGTTTTATTTAATGTTCTGTTTTGATCGACCTTATTCTGTTTTATTTTGTTACATTTTATTCAATTTAATTTTTTTTAAATCAACAAGAAAGAATACTTTAGAATAGCATCTTTATGATGTTGGCATAAAAAACATGATCTCATTGAGATCATGAAAATAAGAAAAACAAAATAAAAAACTTTGAGTTGTGGAAATTTGTTTAATAAAACAAAAAGTAAAACACATACACTGACAAAAGATCCTTCCAACACAAATATATATAGACACATAATTATTATCCAGATCATATAAAACATTGCAAAAAAGAAAAATATAGATAGCTCAGAATACAAGGGAAGGAACATACAAAAGGCATTTCAAAATTGAGAAAATCCTAACAACCTACATATATCTGAAAAGGTATGCTATCTAATAAGAGCAGAAAAACACCAAAGAACACAATGAAGCATACTATTTCATACTTATCACACTAGAAACAAACAAACAAAACTCTGAACAGCTGAGGACTCAAATACCACTGTTGGTAATAGAGCAACCATTTTAGAGAAAACAGACCCTGCTGAATGCCTATTTTCCATCCACTTTCCCCATTTTTCTTCTTAAACACATGGATTGTTCAGCTATCTCCTTTCTCCTGGTGTTAACATTCTTGATTTTTTTTTTTTTTTTTTTTTTGTACTGGGGATCGAACTCATGACCTTTCGCTTTGCCAGGCAGGCGCTTAAGCCACTGAGCTAAATCCCCAGCCCATGGTGTTAACATTCTTCAAGAGTAACTGACTCTGTCCCCCAGCCAATCATCATGGTTTTGTGGAACCTTGTGAATCATTAACCCAGGAACTAACATATGATTCAATGTTAGCCGATACAATATGAAAGAAAGTCAGGAGGGGAAGGTTTTTTAGGAAAAGTCTCTGTATGCTTCAAAAAAGACAGAAAGATACAATGCCCTTGACTTCTTTTATTTTCTTTTTTTTCTTTTCTTTCTTCTTTCTTTCCTTTTTCTATGTGTGATTCCTTGTGAAGAATTGATTTCTTTTCAATGAAGAAAGCAAACCACTGAGTTAATAAGTACCCAAGTCCAGAATGGCACTCCCACCCATCTTCTTATTTCAGGTAATAAATTGATTTAAGTTTAAATTCCATTGGTATTAATTATACCTGAAAGCACCCTAACAGAGAAAAAAATTGCAGTAGGGGAGAAAAACATAAGTTGTCTTCTAAAACCTAGAAATTCCATTTTTAGGGATATGAACCAGAGAATTTCCCATCTGAGAAGTGGGAGATAATAAAAAGGAATGTTCCTTGTGTCTTCTTTGTGCAGGGAACAAGTGCAGTTTTGAAGTTAACTAAATTTCAAAATAACTAATTATAATAGATGAGTAATAACTAATAATAACATATTTGTAATTTGGCTATCTTTTCTGGAATAAGGATACAACTATTTTGAATTACGAGATCAAGACTCCCTATTATAAAGCAACAGGGGTTGCAAGGGTACATCCTTCTGCTGGACAATCTTTGTCATTACTATAAATTCATTAAATGTTAGCCTTATGATCAGTTTTACTTCAGAAATGTTGTTTAATAAATATACTTGATTAAGCACAAGGATTTAACTAGAAATATTTTTATCTACTGATGATATGCAACTATTGATAGCATGGAGACAGGTTAATAATTTTCTTAAGTAAAAAATGTTTTAAAACAAATACTGCATTTTCCCAATTTATAAGGGAAATATTTGTTTATAGGACCTTATAAAGGTTTGAAACCACTCAATTTTGACAATAATGAGAGAAATTCAGATTGTTATTATTTTGTTGTTCTTGTTATTCTTTTGTTTGAGTCGGGGTCTTACATATAGGTTAGGCTTGCACTCATTATGTAGCCAAGGCTAGCCCCCCAGTCACAGCAATCCTCCTGCCTCAGCCTTCTAAGAGAAAATTATTTTTATGTTTCTCTTGTGATCATTATTTTCTAATTATCTATCACAAACATAGAATTTTAGGCTATAGTATCATTTAATGGCTATGGATAAATTACAGGATGACTTCAGAGCTGACTGCAACAAGTCTAATAGAAATAATCATTCATTTTTATAATCAAAAAAACCATAAAAAACAATAATTGTATCTTGATGATATAATTTATCTAATTAATTCTGTAAACTCTCTTAATAGTCATTTTCTAAAGAATGTGTAAGCATTCTCTGTTAGATATATCGAGTGAGAAAATACAATTATAGCATATTCCATCAAAAACCAAATATTGAAACTAATAGAATACTTGGTTTTCCTTAACCTATGAGTGAAGATATGCATTTGTTTGTTAGCCTAGTAATGAAGGGTATTATTCATAAAGAACAAGTTGAAGGAATGTGGCTCAGAAGAACCAAGTATAACTAGAAATCCACATTAGGATTAGGTACATCATTTAGTAGGTGGCATATCTCAAATCAGTACAACTTCCTTCTTAACATTTTATGTCATGTACTTTCTGATACAAATTACCTTAATGCAAATCCTTTAACAGCATTTTAATTCTACATTCTAAAACTGTACATTTGTTCTGGTTTCATATGCTGGAGGATTTGTTGTCTTGTCTCTGCCGACAATGCAATGTTTGCCTAGATGTTAACTTGGATACAAACCAGACATCTTGGAAAGCTGTCCCATATTCTCAGTGGATGTGCAGAGATGATTTGGCTGTGACGTGGCCTCATGCACACATTACCCATAATAACCATGGCTAAATTATGGCTTTCTTGGCAAATGTCATTTTCATCCTGCTAAATCAAATGGTCTCCATGTCATATAGAGAAGACCCATTCTCAGTCAAAAGATGCCTGCCTACATGCAGAAGGGATAATAGCACAATAATCCCACAGACCCCCCCCCCCTGTAAATTTAAGACTGGCAGCTTTTGGAAAGCCTCACCTCTTTTACAGAAGCAGCCAGGAAGGGAATGAGTATAGTTAAGTCATAGGTCTCAATGCCCTAAATTAGTTGCACATCTCTACATCTCTGTACCCTTACTCCTCCTGTGCCATCAAATTTTATTCTTTTAGTCTATACTTAGTTTTCTACTGCTGTCTTCATGCAGTCAGCATTACTGGAATTCTAGTCTCACTGCACTGAGATTATGTTACCTATATCTATGAATTTCTCCTTTCTTCCTCACAGTATTTGTAATTCTTCAATCTCTTCTATCCTTTCCCAAAATTTACCACAAGCATGGCTGAAGGCAATGTGCCCTATAAATGCCCTTAGATAATTCCCTCTCTCTTCCTTGCTTGTATTTTCTCACAATAGTTAACAGATACACAGTTCAAAATCTACCCATCAAGATTATTTTCATCTCAAATTATCATGTTATTATTATTTGTTACCTCAGTGTCTCTGACTCTTTCCTTAGTATCTCTCCACACGTCTTCTCTTCTGAGCTGGTGTCTTTCTCATTGCAAATACATTTGTGTAGCCAGGGCACATTGGTTATTTTGTTGCTACCCATCTCAGGCAAAGACCAAGAATAGATTTCTTTATCTTTACACACTTTGGGGATTGTCCAAGAGCCTACAGAGCCAGCTGTCATGAGACGATTTGGTTTTGCCTATGATCTATGCATAAGTGGATAGAGTAATGTCACAAGATTGGTTACAAAGTCTTAGGAAAACAAAGAACATACCCAAAGTAACCAGACTTATGACAACTACCTCACTATCCATTAACATTTGTAGAGAGCTGTTTCAGGAAAGACACAGAGCAAACCAGGCATCAATCCATTGCTGATCAATCTCCATACAAGAGACTACTCAGGCAATATCACCACCCATCCCCAAGTAATTCACTTATTTCGACAGTAGCAAAATCAATCTAAGCCAAGAGAAGCTAGAGAGTTTGATAAAGTACATTAAAGATTGAAACCTATGTGAAATCGAGTGGCATCTGTTTCTCTTAGATCTATAGATACTGTCACAAAAAGGTACCTTAATATTATAATTAGTGTTTTTAGCACAATTTTTTGACCTGGAATTTGCTATGCCATGAATAGATAGTAGTTCTATTAGAATGGAGGTAACAGTATATATTCTCTGCTGTCGGGTTCTTTCTTAAGCACACTAGAGCATGTAGGATAAAAGAAGCCAAAGGAAAAGGTTTTACAATGTAGTAGGCATTCTGGGAGGCTGAAGCAGAAGGATCACAAGTTTGAACATAGCCTGGGGGACAATTTAGTGATTGAACAAGACCTTAACATAAAATAAAAAATAAAATAGGTTAGGCATGAAGCTCAGTGCAAAAGCCTTGGGTACTGGGTTCTATCACCAGGATCACATACAAAACAAAAAAAGGCAGAATGTGAATTAAACAGGAAGTTTATAGGGAAGTTTACCACCAAAAAAGTAAAAAAGAAACTGTCCTATCTTGTAGTATTTATGATTTTTCTATTAAACTGGATCTTAATTAAAACTTTATTTTTCCCAAACATATTCAAGATTATTATCTTTTATGATAAAGATAGATTATTTTAAAATTCAAATATCAAAGAAGGACAAGTCTAATTTTCATAGAGATTATAACTTTAACTTTTGAAAATCGTTTTCTTTTTATTCTCACCATACTAAATAATATTACTCTTACAGAAACACCACCTCCTAATAAATAGCCAAGAATGCAACATATACATATGATTCAAATTCCTTGTAATTATTTAACATTTATAGTAACAGATTTCTACATTCTGCCAGAGAGCTACTTCTACTCTCTTTAAGAAGGCTATTTCTACTTCCTGTTGGAAAACTGTACCGAAAGCACAGAGGTCACATGTCTTCTCTAACTTCTCACAAATATAAGGTAGAAAGATTTGTTTTAAGAAACAAATATTGGTTATAACAACAGTGACAACAATAATAATGATAATACTAATTATTTTATTTAATTAGTACATACAAAATACAAGTAAAGCCATTAGGGTCGGGGACTTAGCTCAGCAGCACAAGTGCTTGCCTATCACGTGCAAGGTCATGAGTTCAGTCACTGGTACCAAAAATGAAGGAAAGAAACAAGTAAGGCCATTAACTAATATTTTACTGTACTTAAAATTCTAGAGAAAGTAAAGTGCAAGTAAATGTTTTAACAATCTGTAAATTCTACTTTTGAAACAGCTTAGTTACTTAAAAAACACTATCAGTCTATAATTTTTGGTATCAAATCTCTGACATTTATATTTTACTTGTCCTTTCCTCCTCTTTGGTCAGCCAACAAGTTTTGCTGCTGGTCAAATGATCTGATAAGCTTATTTCTGACTTGCCTTAGGGAAGAAGAGTGACAATGAAGGACTGCATCAAAATAACTGACATAGCAGCATGCTGCTTCTATATAAACATGAGAATTAAAATCTACCAGAAAGCACCTCAGAATTTGCCCAAATAAAAAGTAATAACTTTAAAAACTGGTATTTTTATTGTTCTTTCAATTCTACTCTTTCTAAGCAACTTTTAAGATAAAAATAAAAACTTACTAAAGTACAAATAAATTTTGGCAACATGCGTACTTTTAATAAAATTTGTCAAATGTAGAACTTAATTTTAAGCACACATACAAACTAACAAAGTGAATAAAGTGATAAAAGATCTTTAAAATGGTGAAAAAAATACTGAAAGAATTAAAAATGTTTTGAAATTCCATAATTTTAGGGTCAATAATTTAGAAAATGAACTAAGCAAGTATAATAAGTTTATAACATTTATCATGATTCATGTTCAGAAAATTTACATCCATTTATATTTTACAGAAAATTTCTCCATTGTAAACATGATTTATTTTTTAACTTACTTCTATTTGGAATTGACAGTATTGTAAAATATTAACTTAGCCCATATCAAATCAACTAAATACCTTATTCCTTTGAAATCTAGCAGCTAATCAATTCACACCTGTTCCTAAGTGGGGGGAGTGCATTATTATAGTGAATCTATTTCCCATAGACAGCATCAATGAGGGGCAGTTTTCATATCTATTTATAAGCAGATGTAATAGAAAAGTCTTTGATTCTACTTTGAGCATGTTTCATTCAACATTGATATAACCTGTATAATCTTGACTATAGGAAATCACAATCTTTAAAAAGAAATCATCTCAAAAAAAAAAGAAAGAATCTCAAACAGAAGAACTACAGAGCCAGTTACAGGAGTGGGAGGCATAAATATTCTGACACAATTTTAGAAAATTTTAGAAAGTCCAGTCATGTTCCTAAAATTAGCAACATTACTCCAGATGTAAAATAATCAGATGATTTATAAGTGATTACAATTTTGGCAACAAAGGTCTCGCACTATAGGTAGCTATGTAGAAAGTATTACATGGCTGCAGAGACATCCACCTGTATGCCATTTAATAGATATACATCTCAATAAGAAGACATACATTGATCTCCTCTTATTAATTGTTAGCCATTCCTCCAAAGCTATGTTTTATACTAATTGCCAAAGATAAGGACTTTTGTACTTTGCTTTGTAATTAAGTCTCAGAATCAGGATTAGTGACTATGATCTCAAGGCCTAGACATCCAGGACAATAAGCAGAAGCATTTCCCAAATTGTTTCATTCCCCAAAGTAAATCATTTAAACTCACAGCTCCATTTAACATCAATCAATGAATGGCCTCTTTTGAGCTGATCCTGGTCCCACTCATCACTATGAACACAAAACACCACCATCCAGAGGGTGTTTTTGTTTTTGTTTTTGTTTTTTTTAGCTCTGTCTTTGTTGGTGTTTTCTCAGTAGTGAACACTTACCACTATCTGAAGTCAGTAACATTAAAAGTAGGTGGGTCCTATATCCCTGTCTACACTACTGAGGCAATGGAAGCCAGAGAAGTGAAGTCCTTTTCCCACAAACAAATAGTATCATAGAGATGATTCACCTACTCTGCCTGCCCCAAGACCCTACTATTTATTTGTTTATTTAGGCAGCAATGGGGATTGAACCCAGGGAACACTGAGCTACATCCACCTCTCCCCACTGGTAAATTAAAAGGTAAGGTCTTGCTAAGTTGTTGAGTCTGGTCTTGCACAATTTGCAATCCTCCTGGCCTATACTCACATGTAGCTAGGACTATAGGTGTTTGCTACCACATATAGCGAGTTTCTGTTCTTTTAAAGGTTCATTTGAAAGTCTTTTTTTTTTTTTTTGAGCATTTTAAAACAAAGCAGGGAATGATAACAGGGCATGGGGTGGTGAAAAGAGGAGAGGAACATGGCCTATATCAGCTGGAATTATACAATGCTCCATCTTCATGACCATGTGTGGAGGCTCTGAACAGGGAAGACTAGGGCTTCAGATTTCCTACTCCCCAGCCGCCTTACCCTGTTTCTTTGAGCTAGTGTTAACCTATTCTGAATCACAATTTCTCTTTGCTGTCCTGTAAGGCCAAAAGGTTGTTATTTTTTGCTTTTCTCTTTGTCTTTTTAATTCCTCTTTCTCCTAAGCCATGGAAGTATAGCATTTTAACTAGGGTGTTAGAAAGAAGAAAAGTATAACAGAGTACAGGCAGGCAGGAAAATAAGCCCTTGGTTTGGCTTTGATTACCGTCTCAAGTTCTGTAATGACAGATCTCGCTCCAGTGCAGTATGTTTTGGAAATATAGTTAAAAGGGATTTGCGATTATTTTTAGGCATATCTGAAGTGTTATAAAATGCAAATATCAGAAAAGAATAACACTTTAATACAGTATTTTTGAAAGCTTTTATATTCTAAACTATGACCTACTAAAATCTAATTATTTCTTCAGTACCCTTTGGAATTCTTCAGAAAGATATGGTACAGTTTCTAACTAGTGCATTAAGCATCTGGCCTGACTTCACAGGATTTGAGATAGCTGAATGTACTCTCTATATATTTTATTAATGTAGCATAGGGTCATGCTAAGATGTATTACTGTTAGGTCCTGACATATATCACTACCTGTAGAAAAAAAGGAGAGAAAGAAAGAAAAAAAGAAAGAAAGAAAGACAAAGAAAAAGAAAAATAAAGGCTAGACTTGAGAAGGTTTATAAGTAGAACATTTTTTAAAGGTGTTTTATAAATTTAAATAGAAATCTGGCTTTTAAAAAAAAGTGTTTTCAAGTTTATAAATTTATAAAACAGGCTTAAGTTTCAGCACGACAAATCCTCCAAAGATGAGCTAATCTGCAACATCTATTCCTTCTCAAACTAACAGTCTCATCATGTTGCCCTTTTTTTCCCTGTTTCAACATAGCTCACAATATCTACAGCTCCTGTAGTGTGCATAAGCTCATCAGCATATCTTCCCATCCCCATGTAATAAGTTCAGAAATGAGCACATGATCAAGTTTAAACAAGTGAAAAACAGTGAAGCCCAGGGATTCATACAGGATCTTACAGAGGAAACCTCTCCTCCAATACTGTATTATGGGAATATGATATTGGAATTCCTACTGCCTACAAGGAAAGCCCAAACCTGCCAACAGTCCATTGAAACCAGCCTAACAAGTTCTGCCAACACTAAAAGAGGCAGAAAAGAGAGCTAGAGGAAAGCTATATGCTTGCTGACATATTTTAAGCTACCATATTAAACTTTACCTGAAGCCATACTATATAATATATCTGAACTTCTCAGTTAGTTACATGATCACATCGATTCCAACTGGCAATTATACAGTAAGGCTTGGACTTTCAATCACTTGCATTCAAACAAGTCTCAATTGATCATTGTACTAGACATTTAAAGTACCACAAGGTTGAGCTGCTTTTGCTTTCACTTTGAAGATTCTATTATAAGTAATGATGAAAGGCAGAAAAATTAAGTCTATTTTTAAGACTTAAAATAACTTTAGGGTGTTCTAAGATTAAATCACAAAACACTGCAGTTGGGGGTGCTTTGAGGATTATCTTGTCCTATTAGTTTCTTTTACAGGGGTAGTCAATAAGAAACACAAAACAACACTGAGATTCCATCTTACCCTCAAAAGAAAGGTCATCATTAAGAACTCAAATTATAACAAATGTTGGTGAGGTTGATGTTGGGGGTAAAAAGAACCCTTCTACATTGTTGGTGGGAATGTAAACTAGGACAACTGTTATGGAAATCAGTATAATTCCTCAAAAAACTAAAACTATAAATTCCATATTACATCTGCTATGGCTAGATATTCCCCCAAAGTCCCGTGCAGAGGTGAGGTGCCTAGATCTAGAGTGTGTGACACTGGAGTTGATTTGTGGTGCAATGCTAGGCTCAGGGGGCACTAGGATTAAGGGTGTGAGTACTACCCAATCTAAGCAGCCTGGTTATGATATAAGGGTTGAAACAGCTGTGGTCATCTCGTGTTGCTTTGCTACCTTCTACCCACCCTGTTTCTCTTCTGCCATGCCACCCTGCTTTGTAGCATCTGATTATGGACCCAAACCTCTATAAACTGAGAGCTAAATAAACTCTTCTCACTTTAATGTTGGGTATTATGTTGGGTATTTTGTTTCAGCAACAAAAGAAAAGTAACTAAGACCTCTACCTTTTATATCACAGTGATTCATGCATACTCATGTTTATATCAGCATAATTCATAATAGCTAAATCTTAGAAGCAGCTTTTGTGCCCATCAACAGTTGATGGATAAAGAAAATGTGGTATTTACAGTGGAGTGCTAGTCTGCCATAAAGAAGGATAAACTTAAAACATTTGTAGGAAAATTGATGTATCTTGAGACCATAATGTTAAGTGAAATAAGTCAGACTCACCAGTTTAAATAGCACATAATTTCTCTTTTATGAGAGAGCCAAATTATAAATACAGAGAAAAATTAAATAGATAAAAGGAAATAGGGAGATCAGTCTTTCTCAGAGAGGGAGGGGATCAAGAGATGGACGGACAGGGAAGACAGCACAAGAAAAATGGATAAAAAAGAATTAAGACATGTTATGTACATGTATCAACTTCACAAAAAGAAGTAAACAATATGTACTGCAAAAATATACTAAGAAAAAATTAATGACAGAGCTTAAGTATAGACACATTGAAAGACCTGAATTGCTACGTGAAATAATTATGTACTATAGTTACTTTCAGCGAAATCAGTTACTAAAAGGCTGAAGGACAGGGTTGTGGTTTCTTTATTTAACTTTTTGCCTGAATAGACAAGTAAATGGCAAAGCATTCAAATCTAGTTTCCTTCGTTCTCTACTAGGAAACATCTCACACCTTCTCACAAATCAGAAAATATAAAATTCTTTGACAAATTCAGCAATCTTAGAACTTTAAAATGGGAATATTATTGGAATCCATTTCTAAGCCAATCATTTTCAAGTTGAAGTGCATTTTCTTAAGTACATTGTTAGATTCACATAGACAATGCAAAATAATAGCCAAAGGTATTTACCTTTCCAACCTGAACAGTCTACTAGAACTCAACTAAGATTTTTAAATCCTGGGAACATGAGATCATGAGATATGTGAGGACAAGAGGAAAAATATCAATTTAAAAATTCCTATTTTTCACCCACTCTCATTTCCCAACTGCTGAACTACTTCAAGGGGAAATTTGAAAAGAATGAACAATCTATTATTGGCCCTCCCAAACCTTCTTTTGTGTATCCTTCTCTCACTTCTCCAGGTCCCCTTTTCCAGATGTTCAGATACCTCATCTTAATAATGGCAGCTACCATTTTATTAGGTACATGCTATAGTCAGACACTGAACTAATTCATTCAAAGACGTTAAGTATTTGTCTACAGTCACATGGCAAAACGAAGAGGAGCCTAACCTCTGAAACCTGTGCTCTTAAACTTCATACTATATTGGCTCCTCCTTAGTGAGCTGAGTCCTAATTGCTGTGCGAATCCAGTCCCCTCCTATCACAGCCTGAAAATCTTTAAGCAGAAAATTTCCAGCTTTTCTTTCTCTTCAACCAGGATAGCCACCCCCTTGTTGTAGTTAATCTCCTTCAAGAAACAGTGGAAGCCAATCTGAAGTAACTCAAGTTTCTCCTAACCTTTCTGGAGGAAGCATACTCTTATTTCACAATTGGCACATATTATTATAAATTTACTTCCAACTCTTGGAACCTCAGTGTCTCTACTATAGATTACATTTTTCACAATTTCTTGCCTTCTGCCTTTTAATCCTCAGCTTAAAAGAAAAGGAAAAAAAGAACAATACATAATTGGCATTTAATAAATTCTCACTGCATTTAATCCTAGTGATGAAACCAAAGCACAAGCAGGTGATATGAAGTCACATAACGACTGGCAGTTTAGGGAACAAAATCCTCAGAGTTCCTAATTCCAAGGCCAGTACACTTTCTCTTAGGTTCCTATAACCTAAATTTTCCATTTATCCTTATTTTCTGTTGAAGTCTTGCTTGAATGGAGAGAAACTGATTAAATATGGATATAAACCCACAGGGATTTGGTCAGGCCAAACTTTCCCTTTTATATAGAATTAACTTCTATCTCAAAATGGCTTCTATCACTTCTCAGCCTTTTAGCTAAGATCAAGGGTAGTATCTGTTCTCATCAGTTCAAAATGGTTTCTAGAAAGAATTATTTTATAAAAGTTTAATCTATGTGTTTGTTTTGCAGTAATAGAAAAAAATCTACCCTTTCCTTAAGAGATTATCTGTTGCATCCACCTCCATTTTTTCACATTGTCAGCAGCTGCAGATCAGTTTAATTCGTACTACTTAAAGGTTCTAAGAAACTGGGTTTTCAATAGACATTAGAATTCTACAACTCCTACATTTACTGGTGTCTCCTCCAGAAGCCTGCAAAAGTGCAATCATAGAACAATAGCGATCAGGACATCTCTAATCAAGGATTCGTCCTCTACTTTGACATCACCAATTCTTGGAGAACTCAGGCCAAATAGCTATATAATATAAAGAAACTAAATGAAACTAATAAAGAGACCATAATCAAATACTCCTGTGAAAGACAATTAGCTGGCCTCCTTCAGAAACAAGCAGTCAGAGAAACTTGAAAAAGAAGAAAAGATAAAGTCAGGAATCTCTAGGAATAAAGCAAATAAAGAGGGAAATTGCCCTTCAGGTAAATATAAAAGCAAAGTTACTCCCAGCAACATTAAAATAAAATGCACTTATTTATAGAAAACAAAGAGGCCCAAACAATTGCTGACCAAATAGCAGAAACTGTAACTGAAGTTAAAAATCTATAACTGTGCTAATTAGGGATAAAAATTTATAATCTCCATATCTTGAATCTTGCTGAGTTTATTCATGTATCCAAATGAAAATAAACTAATTTTAAACCAGGGGTGGCTTTAACTCAGGAACAAAACCACCACTGAAAGATTATTTTTAAAATGTTTATATCCTGGGCTGGGGATTTAGTTCAGCGGCATAAGCGCCTGCCTGGCAAGTGTAAGGTCATTAGTTCGATCCCCAGTGCCAAGAACAAAAACACAAACAAACAAACAAAGATACTTACATCCAAACTCATGTTCAGTGCAACAAAAGCATATTAGAAAGTAAGATATTCTACTTAATCTTTAAAACTTTCTATGGGGCAGGGTCCTTAAATATAAATGATCTAATATCTACTAAGTTTTAAATTAGATGCACAAAAATAAAAGTATGTGAATATACTTTTATCTTGTAAAACATATATATAAATAACAATGGGGGGGTACAGGGAATTGAACTCAAGACCTCAAAGTCGCCAGGCAGGCACTGTGCTCCTGAGCTATAGCCCCTGCCCTGTTCTTTAAGAACAGACTGTGTACTTCAATATTTTCTAACTTTTGCCATTCATATTCCATTTCTTCTAAATAAATCAATTTTTAAACCTTCTTGCAATGTATTTGTCAAATAAATATTTATAGTTGCAGTCATTGGCTTTCATCTATAACATGATTGCAATTATACTCAATAATGAATAGATTCCAGTTAACTTCTTTTCAGTACAGACGGTGTAGAAATAAAAAGAAATGTTTTTCTATTGTAACCTTATAAATATCTTTCTAACATGTTTGTACTTTTTCTGAGTACGCTACCACTATCTTTAGTAGCAAACTTTATAAAATGGTAAGGTTCAAAAGAGCTGCCTACAAATCAAGGGACATCCTCGCTTCTGCAGGCCGCGCGCCTCATTTTGGCTTCTCTCACCCCCTCTAGCGTTTGCAAGGCTCCTATGTCTGATTAGCCAGTTACCTCACTGAACAAGAGCTGGGCTAAGTCCTGCCCATCTATGACATCACCTCGGTCTTCAACCACTGCGAGGTGAAGCTTTAAACTTCAGGCTTGGAGGTGGGCTGCGCGCAGTAAACTGGAATGCTCTCCCTCGCTCACTCCTCACTCAGCACAGGAGTGATCCGAAGCAGGACCAGCTCAGGCTGCAGCTGCTGCTGGCTTTGTGTGGACTAGACTCAGCGCTGGTGAGACGGGGGAGGGTTACTGCTCCAATCCACAGTCAATGGAATTACAGCGGTAGCAGCAGCGTACATAGGATTGTTTTTCTCGTCTCACTGGTAAGTGTTTTCCATGATTTTTCTTATGATTGTTCCAGAAAGTTTGCTTGGTTTTATTCAATGACTTGGTGCCCTGAGGAATCTAATAGGGACGCTTGCTCTGTCACCAGTAATGAGCAATATGTGTGCGTGCAAGCCAGCAGGGAAATTTTTGACGAGATAGTCAAATGAAAGAAGTTTCCAAGATCTTTCATTTCTGAAAAATGATAAGTAGCTTTTTAAAAAATCTCAAATAATTGCAATTTGGGGGAGGAAGCCCTATGGAAAACAAGATGGAAAGTTAAATATTAAATATTAGAGAATACAATGCAGGTTTTTCATAGATAGGCAAGCCAAAGGTCTTGCTAACTGGGTCCGTACAGTATGTGTGGTATGATCACCAATTGCTGTTTTTACAACTGTGAAAGAAAATCAATAATCTCTCGGCCCATGAGTACCCAGTACATGAAAAGCATACATCTTGCTCACAGCTAGCTGAGCTACTCTTGGAGACTTATGTGCCTCTGTAAAGGATTAACAGCTACACCTAGATCTTAAAGCTTGCAGTGCTGTCCTGCCATAGCTCCTTCCAGCATTTCAGGGTTGTTAATCTAAACTACTAAATTCAACTCGGAGGAGGAAGGGGAGACTCTCTTCCAAATCATATTCCCCCTCCAATAGAATGCCAAAATGCATTGCTCAGACAAGTGCAGTATGTGACCAGCATAGTAACTGGCTAAGTCTACTTAGAAAACTAACAAAGCTCACCCTGGAAGCTATGCTTGATGTATACAATGAGTTCAGGGTGGAAAGGGGTAACAAACCAGCAAAGCCCTCATCTAAGTGGGATATGCTGAGTATCCATGCGATTGTAACTCTGAATGGAAAAACCTTATGTTGGAACAAATGCATTTATATTACAGAGCTTTCCGAAAGTAGTTTAATGTATCTTCTTGAAATTTTTTTGTTTTTGTGAATTAGGTCTGAAACAAAATGGTTGCATAGACCTAAAGAGTGCAACAGGCCCATATTTTTTCAAGGAAGGTGGTGTTAGTTTGTATTTATTTAGAATTGAAAAGAAGAATTGATTTTTTAAAGTTATAGAGCAAAATTTTCTACTGGTTTAAATAATTAGTTGCTGAAAATTTTCTGAATAAATCTACCTGCTTTAAAATATACACATATGTTATTTTATTTTATTAGCATGAAAAAATGAATAAAACCTCTGGAAAAGTACTTCAGCTGTAGCAATGCTTTTAATCTATCCCAAACTGCATAAGAATATCCTGACTGATATAAACATGAAGAATAAATTTATCTGTTATCAGGTAGTATCACTTATGCCTGACTCAAAGTGACAGATGACTGATTCTCATCTCTTTGGAAATAAGTAAAGAAGTATTTCTAAAAAGTACCACAAATATAATACTATTATTATTTGTACCACAAATATTAATAATAATACTAGGTGTTAATCATGAAAACATTGATTATGCCACTTAGTATGTATGTGTATATGGACACACACACACACCCACACACATATCCCATCCATCCATTCATCCATCTACTTCTTTACCTGAGATTAAAAAAAGGTTACAAAAATGTGTTTGTACCTAATTAGACCACTGCCAAAATACAAGGCCAACAATCAGCAAAGTAAATCGATAAACATGATTAATTCATTAATATTATGTTCCAGTAGTACTATCAGTTATTAATTGGGCTTTTCATTTCTCTACACCCTTCCCTTTTAAAATCAATTATGGCTAGGTTCAAAATGCCCAATTAAACACTTTCTAAGCATAATGTTTGTGAAATACATAATTGGACAGTAAATAAAGTTTTTACAAAAATAAAAAATAATAAGTAAACCTGTCATAACCAAATATGGCAGCAAAATAGAAAGTATATTTCTTTTGCTTTCAAGCGTTAATTAAGGAGCCTCTAATTCTATCAAAACTTTTTCAGAGCTAAATGAACCGGTGTGAAATAAATTCGGTTGAAATCTTGTGGCTGTCAGACTTTGTTAGCAAGCTATTAATTATCTTTATCCTAGTTTCTTCTCTAGACTATATATTGCCCAATCAAATAGAAACTCCAATTATGTTCAGCATCTCCTGCCTGGGGGTAGAAGACCCTAATGAACACAGTCTCTCCAATGAAAAATACAATTATCAGCTTTATACATGGAAGTGCAATGCAGAGAGATTTTTCTGTGTTTTTCTTGGCCACATATCTTGGCTTTCTCCTTTCTGGATAATTTTGAACAATTTTAAATCCTACAAAAATCAGTAGCAAGGAATTTGACTTGTCCTAATATTGTATGAATGTTTACTCTTTCTTGTTTCTTAGTTTTGATATGCCAATCTTCATACCGAAATCAATTAAATCTGATCATTTTTAAAGTACTTTGTTTAGAGTTGCCATTTCATTCAATTCCCAACTTTCCTCTCCCTTTTTAAAGGTGGGTGGGCTACCCGATAAAGAATGTGATAAATGGCAGGATCCAGCGCTAATTTAAAAATTCTGAATAAATCCTTTTTTATATTCTCCTATTTGTACCAGTTTATTTAAAATGCCTTAAAAGTAATTTTTTCACATCAAATGAAGAGTGCCATAAGTGAAATTAAGAGGAAAATAAAACTGAGTAAATTTTTCAAAGGCTGTAATTTTTCTTTTCCCTTTCCCCCTTTCCTACCCCCACCTTTTGCCCCAGAGGCCTTCACTGTTCTTCTCAACGGGAGGCTTTGTTGTAATTAAACTAGAGAAAAACTGGCCAGCAGCAGCCAACATCTGACTTGCGGCTTCTGAAAGCAGCGTTCTGGTAGATTGTACCACCCCCCAGCGGGCAAAAAAGCTCTACAATAAATTCTCGGCAATATTCATCCTCAGTACGGTATTTTCTCTTTAGAGTATAAAAAAGGATGTTTCTTAGCTTCTCTTAGCAATACACCATTTCGAAAAATTAACAAGAAATCAAACCAATTTCCAACAAGGAGGTGGTTTAGGGAATATCATCTGAAAAATGCTTCTTCCTTTTAAAAATCAAAATAGGCATGTACATTTCAGAAATCATTTTCCTGTTTCAAAAATGCAGATCAGCGTCTCCAAATTTGGTTAAGTAAATACTAAATGACAGGTTTGAAAGTCAGTTTATATTGTAAAAGAAGGCAGGTTTCGGGAATTTGTTTTATTTATTTAAGAAAACTCCAAAAAACAAAGATTTTAAGGAGAAAAGAATGAAATAGATTTTAACCAGTAGGCAAAGTTTCATTTGTTTTGCATAGGCATAATCTCTTTCCTATCCCCAAATCAAGTGTCAGGAATGTACAAAAACCTTTCTCCAGGTATTAGCCTGTTTAAATTAGAGGAGAGAGAAATTGCTGTCACTTAATAAGACAATGACAGCTTTTGTTCTTTATTCTTCCACTTACACGTGCACAAGATACCGTGGTAACTTTGAAGAGAAAGCCCACAGACCACATTGGGTTAAACACCATTTTTAAAGTGTGCCACCAGACTGTGGATTGATCAGTTTATGTGTTGTTGATTTTCTTCCACTTCATCTGGTCTAAATCAATAATACTTTGCTTGGACATAAAAATACAATGTACATGCTTTGTTATTTTTAAGACGGTCTCACCAACCAGGATTGTTCTTGCCAAAGCATTGGATCAAATATTTATGAAGGCACTGTATGAAAATTTAACTATTAGAAATTTAAAGCCAAATGTTAGTCACACACTGAAGAATTTCAGGTTTGTAATGACAAAATGTTTGTGGTTTACAAAAGGAAGCACACTTTCAGTAACAGTTGCTCAAAAGTCAACACAAACTTAAAGTATGCCCCCTACCTACCCAAAGCTTTCTAATACTTAGTTCACCTCCCTCTAAATTAATCTCTCTCATTCTTTCTTATAGGTCTCTAGCTTATTTAGTCTGGCTTTAATATAAAAGGAAGAGAACATTCAGTATGATAAAATTAACATCTCAGTTTGCCTTCTGTTTTAAGGAGCCACAATAAATGAAGCAGAATTAGATTCATTTATCAAACACTCATTGAGGATAAGAACCAGTAACATGAAAAGAGAAGAAAGTAAAAATCCTTTGAAAGTAAAAATCCCCTACTTTCCATAAATAAAACAAAACCTTCTTCAGGTTAGAAAATAGTCTGGATGAGGCCAAGTATAAAAAGACACACTTGCATCTCTACCTCTCAGCAAACCCTTCAGCCTTCATGACTCTGAAGAGGAGAGTTAGAGGTCCTTCTGCTTGCCTGGCATTAAACAAAAGAATTGGAACTTTCCTGAAATCTGATGATCATGGAAAATTTAACTACCAGACAGGCTGCTTAGAAAGCATTTTTCTGTCACTATCAACTAACCTGATTCACTCCAGTTTTTCAGTTTAGCCATATGTATACCATTGAGATTCAATGTTTGTAATACCATTTCTTGTTGCAAAGACTTACTCATTTTGTTTAACTTTATAGGAGCAATGTGAGCCCTCATTAATTACTAATACTCTACATTATGAATGTACAAATTCCAACATACCTAGAAATATTCATAAATTTGAATAAATTTGATTAAGTGTATGCTTCCTTCAATCTCAAGATTTTACTCAAAATAAAAATGCACTTGGATGAAAAGTTTATACTATCTTATTTTCAGATATAATATTTTTTAAATTTCCCAGCATTAAGAAAACATTGTTAGAGGCAAATCAATAAAAAGAAACTATATCTTGCATACTTCACTTAAGACTTACCAAAATGAGTAATGATCAGACAAGTCACACCAAAATCAAATTAAATAAAAATTAATAAAACAGAGGACTTAGCTCCCATAGTTAGCAGTGCCAGCAGACGACTTCATCTTTATATAAGCTATATTCTCAGAGAATGAGAAAGAATTTCTCATTCTCACCTCCAAAACACTGTACCAGCACAGAAGTAAGCATATAAATATGTAGATCACCTCCAGTTTATGTTTTAATTTGAATAGGAATTCTATTGAGATTCAACTTCCTAATTTTTATTAGGTGGCCAAAATAACTCAAAATAATAGTATCTTTAAATGTTTCCTTTAAGTGTGTCATGAAAACAAACTGTAGACTTTTCAGATTTGTTGATTAGAAATGCAAAAAATGCAAAATACAAAAAAAAAATCCTCAACAATTTTTATTCTAAAAAGAAACTGAATAGAAGGGTACTTATTAAAAATTTCATTCAGTAATGAGGCCATTATGTTTTTCTTCTTTTCCCTATAGTTTTAAGTATTATATACTTAAGCAATGAATCCCTAAAAATAATTTTTAAACATTCCATTAAGGAACCAGGCTCCATTTATGTTTTCCCCTTCAGGTTCCCCCATTAACAGTATTTTTCTAAATGATCGATTGCTTTTTGTTCAGAAGTAATGGTCTCTCTCAAGTCTATGCAGACAGAAAACCTCTGAAGTCAGTGTTGTGGAAACCTGGCCACAGTGTCTAGGCCAGTGGGAGCTGTTTATTTTTTCATCTTGCATATTTAACTACAATGACTCTATGTTAGTGAATGTACAGGTCCAGCCCAGAAACGAGGGAGAGTGAAGCTAAATTCTTTTTTTTTTTTTAACGGAGAAATCTTATAGCCTTGAATATAGCAAAAACAAATCAAAAGAATAAAAAATAAAAAACACTTTTAATACTAGAATTTTGACTATAAAAGGGAAGAAAACATATATATTGCAGTCAAACATGAATTTGGTTTGGAGCTAAAGGAAAGAAGGGGAAACAAGAGGAGCTGTAAGCAGAGTCTTGAACTAGAGGAATGAACTAAAGGAGTTTTCTTCTCGTTTAAGGATTATGTTTTTGCCCTTTGTTTTAATGCAATTTGGGGAGAAGAGAATGATGTTTTCCAAGAACTTAATGAGCTTTAAGGTTTTCTGTTAGTCCCACATTATTGTACTACTATATGAACAGCAAATGTTAGTTTGCATATCAAACAACAGTGGAGGCAGTTTCACAACTGTAAAACAGATAAAATAAACAACCTAATCTTTACAAATTTAGGATTTTTTTTCCTCTCTCTGGATTAAAAAATGTGAAAAATAGGTACACATTCTTTAGCTTGATTTGAAAAAATATATAACTACAGGATTTTTTTTTTTAATGATCATCACCTTGGGTGCACACTGCCCTGACTAGGAACAATCAATGATTTGTACACCTTCATTAGTAGATTTATCATCTTTACTTTAAAGTGTGTCTTGTATTACCAGTACTCCAGAAATACAACAAATGTTTGACTACTGGTCCTTTTAAACAGGTTCTTACACACTGCTTTTATAATAGTTTTTAATCAGTACCTAAAACTATTTAACTAAATTAATTGTTTTCTAAACTTAATTACGTTATGTGATGGATAATTCTCACACTTAGAAAATAGTAACAGCAAAAAATTTTAGAAGTAACTTCGTGATTATAGTTTCAACAGTTTTGTATTCCATTATCACACTTAGAAAGCAATCATTTACACAAAAAGATACTTCTGAAATTCAATATCAATGAGCAAAACCCTCACTTTACACAATATATCATTTAAATTTTCCTCTTTGGACACTTTGTAATATTTACTTGAGACTGCTTTTTCTACTTGCTAACTGCTAGTTTTGTTTCAAGTTGTGTAAATATAATAAGTTATATGTATCTGTGATTTTTTTTTTCAAGTTTCCTTCTGCTATTACAATCTATGATGGCATTAGTATCTACTGGCAAACTAAAGAAACAGAATTTTCAAAGACAATCAAGAATACAAATTGTGATCTTATTTAACATACACGTTCAGTAGTGTTTGAATCCTGGAACAGATGCTGTCCTTGTTGGATGCTAGGCAATAACAGGCAGAGAAGCAAATTTCTACTTTAGTCTTTAATCTCAGGGTCAATATTCCCATGATACTCAAATATTCCCTATGTGTAGACAGAGCACCTAAGTGGTAACCCTGCATAGCTGACATTGATACCACCTGCCCCTGGCACCGCTAAAAGTCTCCAAGTATCTTAGATCATCATTAGAATCACTTGAATGTATACTTAGTAGAAATTGGCATGCTTATATTAGTCAGAAATACCCAGTCAGGTTTTGATATGTTTTCTACATGGTCCTTATAAGAAATAAAATAATATCCTTTCTAGTCCAAATACAGAATTCTTTTCAAGTTAGTGTTCTATTGTAAAATTATAATAGTATAGTCCTAAAAACCTAATTGTAACTTGAACTTCTATGCCACTTTTTGGCAAGAACATTTGAGTGCCTTAAGTTTCAAGATCACCAAGTAGTCCTGAGACACAACCCTGAAGAGGAGGGTGATAATGTCTATTATTTGGGACATTATTGGGGAAAATTGAGACATGCAGGAAGAACCAAACAAGGAAAAGGCAAACCAAAAGAAAAGCATTTAAAACTAAGTCTTTTCAATTCATTAAATTGCAGATTGTGTGATTTGATAAAACCATGTTCAAAAACATCTTAAAATGTTACCATGGCATTTCGATCAATAATCTCTGTTAAGTATTTGTTCACATCTGTAACATGTATTTGTTTTCTTTTACATTTTATTGTTTTATTTCCAAGATTTGAAAAAGTGAACTTTTGAAAGTCGCTGAAGGGGCTTGCGGACTGCTGAATGAGGCTTTACTTCTGTGTTGAGTTCAGCATGATGCTAAGAATGAGTTAACAGTAGAAATTATCTGCTGGATGACAGTCCCATCATCAGCTCCTGCCTCATTTAAATAGTAAAATGAGAAGCAGAAAAACAAAGAGGTCAACCTATCCCTCTCCACCAGCTACCATGATGAAAGATGCATTGCTTAACGAAAAGAATTGAGGTTAAATCTTTAGGAAGTTTCTCTAATATGTTAAACTTCATTAATAGCTCATTAAAACTTACTTTCACAGGAGATGCTCAGTCCCAGTGTGTTTTAAGGAAGAGAAATATAAAGGAAATTTAGAATGCTTCCTTTTCTTTCCATGAAGACCATTTGAATTGTTTCCTTTACCTCTTAAAAGAGAACACCTGTTCTTGTATAAAGTAACTGCACCAGAAATTCTGAGAAAGCAGCAAGAAGCAAAAGCTGGAAATAGCTGTTTCACAGCAGGTAATCATACCTCAGGATGTAGCTACTGTACACAGTTTATACTTGGATAATCCTGGATGGGAATAAAGGTAGGGGGTAACTGCCTGAAAAACCTATTACTATACAGGCCTTAGCATCATGAATGGCTTTCTTCATGAGGATCTGAAGTTACTATCTCTGAACACATTGCACAGAAGAGCCAGTAAGAATTTCAAAGAGGGCAATTTCCACTAAGGGAATTAAGCTACACAAAAGGAACCTTCACACAGAAACTATCAGAAAAAGAAAAAAAAATAGGAAGCCATGTATCCTTCATAGTAACAGGAAGCTGAATTGTTTCTGACCCCCACTTTAATGAGCTTGCCCACCATGCTGAACCGCAGCTGGAATGTTCATTGACAACAGCAAGCCTGATCTGGAGGTGTGTGCGGCATAGGATTACTTGAATAAACAGTGAAGACCATTTCCAAGGATTAACAAGAGTTTATAAGTCCCAGCCCCTCACCAGGAAAATAATATATGTGCATTGGACTTTCACCCAAGCAAAATTTACTTACATCGTTCAATAAGGTAGGAAAAATATTAAAGTATTTTATTTTCATGCCTAAAATTATAAGGTATATTAGTTATTTTAGGCATACCTAAAATTGCAGAAGAGATTATATGACACAGTAGATCCATGTAAATCTGTAATTCTTCAGCCTATGGGAGAAGTTGAATCATGTTCTAGGTTAGAACTTAAAGAAAGATAAATGTGTTGTGAAAACATGTAAGATACAAAATAATGAGAAAATGTGAGTAATCATTAAACCATGCAGTACAAAACACAGAACAAAATGGGAACAGACGAAACAAACAGTGTAACATGAAATAGTATTTTCCACTTAGATTACCTGGATCACACTAGCTATTTAATTCTTTCCCTAAAGCAAATAAAAGATTACTTCTTATATTCTTGTCAAAGTATCTTTCAATCATTTAATATTAATGATAACAAAAAATAAAATTAATCACAGAAAAGGATTGTCTACTGACATTGTGAATCTCAAGATGTATATAAATATTTTGAAAAGTAAAAAAAGCAGAAAATATTTTTGAAAAGTAAAAAAAGCAGAATTTTTCATTCCATATTTCTCTACCTGTATAGTCTTGTACCTTATAAAAATAGATGAAAATGTTTTTTAAGAATTATAAAATTAGCATGTTTAAATATAACAAATGATATTCCTATATGTCAATTACTATGACTACTATAAAAAGTAGAAATTTGACTAGTTTGATTAGTAACTAGCTGTAAAATTGATATGAAATACAAGTAAAATGCTTTAGACTAATAAAATTCTAGTATTTAAAATTTTAGAACTCAATGTATTGAGAACATGATACATTTAACTTATAGTCCAAAAATATTTAAAGTCAAAAGATTATATGATTGTGTTCACTGTTAACTAGCAAAACACCCAACTGCCCTGGTAAAAAAATTCAACCATTAAAAATGATTATAGATTTTCAGTTTGCACAGGTATTTTAAAGACTCTTTTCAGGATGTTGTCTAATTGTTTTCTGTTTTTTTTTTTTTTTCCTGACTCCATTTTAGGGCTTATTAGTAACTGACACTACCTTGTGTAAAGACCTCAACACTGCTGACCATGATCGGCCCAGCCTGGAGCCTCTTCCTTATTGGGACTAAACTTGGGCTGTTTCTCCAAGTGGCATCTCTATCAGTTATGGCTAAATCCTGTCCATCTGTATGTCGCTGTGATGCAGGTTTCATTTACTGTAATGATCGCTTTCTGACATCCATCCCAACAGGAATACCAGAGGATGCTACAACTCTTTACCTTCAGAACAACCAAATAAATAATGCTGGGATTCCTTCAGATTTGAAAAACTTGCTGAAAGTAGAAAGAATATATCTATACCACAATAGTTTAGATGAATTTCCTACCAACCTCCCAAAGTATGTAAAAGAGTTACACTTGCAAGAAAATAACATAAGAACTATCACTTATGATTCACTTTCAAAAATTCCATACTTGGAAGAACTACATTTAGATGATAACTCTGTCTCCGCTGTTAGCATTGAAGAAGGAGCATTTCGAGACAGCAACTATCTCCGGCTACTTTTCCTGTCCCGGAACCACCTTAGCACAATTCCCTGGGGTCTGCCTAGGACTATAGAAGAACTACGTTTGGATGATAATCGCATATCTACTATTTCATCACCATCTCTTCAAGGTCTCACTAGTCTAAAACGCCTGGTTTTAGATGGAAACCTATTGAACAACCATGGTTTAGGTGACAAAGTTTTCTTCAATCTTGTTAACTTAACAGAACTATCACTGGTAAGGAATTCTTTGACTGCTGCACCAGTAAACCTTCCCGGCACAAACCTGAGGAAGCTTTACCTTCAAGATAACCACATCAACCGGGTGCCCCCAAATGCTTTTTCTTATCTAAGGCAGCTGTATCGACTTGATATGTCTAATAATAATCTAAGTAATTTACCTCAGGGTATCTTTGATGACTTGGACAATATAACCCAACTGATTCTTCGCAACAATCCCTGGTATTGTGGGTGCAAGATGAAATGGGTACGTGACTGGTTACAGTCACTACCTGTGAAGGTCAATGTGCGGGGACTCATGTGCCAAGCCCCAGAAAAAGTCCGTGGGATGGCTATCAAGGACCTCAATGCAGAGCTTTTTGATTGTAAAGACAGTGGGATTGCAAGCACCATTCAGATAACCACTGCAATACCCAACACACAGTATCCTGCTCAAGGACACTGGCCAGCTCCAGTGACAAAACAACCAGATATTAAGAACCCCAAGATCACTAAGGATCAGCGCACTACAGGGAGCCCTTCAAGAAAAACAATTATAATTAATGTGAAGTCTGTCAGCTCTGACACAATACACATCTCCTGGAAACTTGCTCTACCTATGACTGCTTTAAGGCTTAGCTGGCTTAAATTGGGCCATAGCCCAGCATTTGGATCTATAACAGAAACAATTGTAACCGGGGAACGCAGTGATTACTTGGTTACAGCCCTGGAGCCTGATTCACCCTATAGAGTATGCATGGTTCCCATGGAAACCAGCAACCTCTATCTATTTGATGAAACTCCTGTTTGTATTGAGACCGAAACTGCACCGCTTCGAATGTACAACCCTACGACCACCCTCAATCGAGAGCAAGAGAAAGAACCTTACAAAAACCCTAATTTACCTTTGGCTGCCATCATTGGTGGGGCAGTGGCCCTGGTAACTATTGCCCTTCTTGCTTTAGTGTGTTGGTATGTTCATAGAAATGGATCCCTGTTCTCCAGGAACTGTGCATACAGCAAAGGGAGGAGAAGAAAGGATGACTATGCAGAAGCTGGCACCAAGAAAGACAATTCTATCCTGGAAATCAGGGAGACTTCTTTTCAGATGTTACCAATAAGCAATGAACCCATCTCCAAGGAGGAATTTGTAATACACACCATATTTCCTCCTAATGGAATGAATCTGTATAAAAACAATCACAGTGAAAGCAGTAGTAACCGAAGCTACAGAGACAGTGGTATTCCAGACTCAGATCATTCACACTCATGATGCTGGAGGACCCACAGCGGACTGTGTTGCAGGTTTTTAAACCTAAGGGAGGTGATGATAGGAACCCTGTTCTACTGCAAAACACTGGAAGAGAGACTGAAAACAAGCAATGTACTGTACATTTGCCATATAATTTATATTTAAGAACTTTTTATTAAAAGTTTCAAATTTCAGGTGACTGCTGCGATTGGTGTAGTAGAGATGCCTGAACACAATTCTATATTTTAGTATTTTTTAGTAATTTGTACTGTATTTTCCTTGCAGATATTGAAGTTATAAATCATTTACTTTGTGTTCTACTGAGTAAGATGACTTGTTGACTGTGAAAGTGAATTTTCTTGCTGTGTTGAACAATCAGGACTGCGTTCACATGAGATCCTTGTAGTATAAGCACAGGCCATTTTTCACTTTGGTATTAATAAAATGTAAAAAGAAAAACTGGCTGAATGAGAAATTAAATTTCAAAACAAATAGTTATGAAATATTGTTCTAATTATTAAATTTGTATTATTCCAATGATATTCAATTAATCAAAATATGTGAAGTAATGGGCAATATCAAACTTGCTGCATATCTCTGTTTTTGCTCTAGGCAAATTAGATATCCTTAAGAAAGTTAAGCATATCTTTTAAACTAAATACATCAGCTGGCATAAAGGGAGTGTGAAGGTTATTACTTAAAGACATTGCCAACAAAGCTTTAAAGAACAAGACTTCATAAAGACAACACTGTAACATAAGTGTGCTTCTGAGTTGGGGGGAAAGATGCACCTAGGAAAACATGGTATCTTAGACATCTATGGTATAATGAACACAAATACTAGAATTGCATTTTGGTTTCACCTATACCACCCTGAGTTTTGAAAAGTGAATTTTAAGCATCAAGTTGTTAGTGTTCTTGATGTTTTTGTATAAAAGGATGTGAAAGACAAATTTTAAGCATTTAAAAAAGATAATGTAACTGTGATTCCCCTCAGCAAGAAAGTAGTACTTTAAGTGAAAATTTAAAAGAAAAATAAACACTAGAAGTCAAGTTTAGGTCTGGTTTATGGGAGATGTTTTAACACTGTACATAAATGTTCAATTTACTTTCACAATAATCAAGAATACTGCCCATTACTGTCACAGTTTTCCAGATATTACATAATAAACCTGTAATGTAACATTTCTTTCAAGCTTCTTACTGAATTGTGAGCTATTACTTGTTTAAAACCCATATCACTTTTTGTTGCCATGATTTTTTTCAACAAAAAACCAAAGTGCATTGTACGCCCTTTGGCCAGTCTTGTATGTGCCTTGATCCAACGCTACATGTATTCAGCTTTTAAAATTTGACAAATTTTTCATACTTCCTTAAATATGAAAAATTATGGTCTTATTGCTGAATAAAATTTAAGAAAAAAGTACAGAATATCGTGCTTGCTTTCGGGATTATGTTACTATCACTAAAGTAGCAAACTGCCCAGCACATTAGTCCTAAACACCCCATGTATTTTTCTAGACGTAAAATAAAAATTGACTATAAATTTAAAAAATAGCAATATCTTGAGGTTGTGTGTCATTTTACTTCAAAGAGTTCTGTTTTTCATGTGTAAACTCATTTCCTCTTTTTAAATTTTTTTCTCTGTGTAGAAATGTCAGAAATGGTTTCAAGTGGAAAACACTTATAGCACTGCTGCCATTGTCCTGAATGATATTTTGTTAAGATAATCTTTGAAAAATTTGTTTTTAAATAGCTTTTATGGCAGACTGAGTTGGCACCAAAGGATCTGAGTTACCACTTAGTAGGGATATACTAAAAAACAAACAAACTAACCCTTCTTGGCTCAATATCTCCCTATGTAAAATGGAATTAGTAATGCCACCCACTTCACAGGATTCTTATGATGCATAAATCAGATGTCATGCATGAAAACTACAATATTCTGCAAAATGTAAGTTGCTCCTATTCAGGAAAACTTCACAATGCATTCCCAGAGGTTTGCTAGACACTGCTGCTTCTACTGTTGTCTGACACAGAGATCTCCAAGGGACTGTGAAATCTTATTCATTATTCATTTGCCATCTTTAAAATGTTTCCCAACAACTATTCATTTAACTTCCTGTTATAGAGCATGGCTGTTTTCTAGGAATAACTTAAAAAGTCATATGTGATTAACATTAAATATGGAGAGCATTTTTAAAAGACAGTTTGATTTTCTTCTAGAGATTTTTAATAAATCAGCTATCGTTCTGACTAGGAGAGGGCTAGGTGGCTTCATAAAGTCTATAAATCTGGTTTGTAAAAAGGCAAAAACTAAGAGATTATATTGACTTTTCTGATTAAGATAACTTGCATAAGCACAAAAATGTGGCTTTTTCGTTATTTCACCTGTAGTAAATCAAAAATGTTTTAAACTAGCAAACACACAGAGCACCAAGATATTAAAAGTTTATTTTTTATCTAGGTTTTCTATAAACTCTAAATGCTTGGGCAGGTAACTAGCTACATATTTCCATATCTGTCATACAAAATTTCAGTTTTTACTGATAAAGCTAAACTCCAAATCAGGTACTAACAAAGTTATAGGAAGAAAATATCCAATTGTGCATATACAGATTATAGATTTAAAAGAATAAAAGAAAGCTAGAAAAAATAGAAGCATAATGACTCCCTTGCTGAATGTTTTATAAAAACTCAAATCGTTTCTGGATGCAGTAACTTGTAACTGCATTGCATTACTGCACTTAACACTTGTTCTCTGTTAAAAACAACACTCTTTTCTGTCTTCCAGTTAGGTTGATTTATGAACAGTATTCCCCTCTGCCACAGAAATTGGAAAAAATATCTTTACTAACTAGTTCTTGAATAACATTTTTACAGCTACATGCCAACTTGACATTTTTTCATGAGGAATCCAGAGACCCACATGCACTAAAGCACCTGCATGGTGGTGATAAAGGAACCAATCCACCACTGAATTCACTTTAATTTTAGCTCATCAGATGCTGAAACAATAGTGGCATTTGAAATTAGAATTCCTTTCTCTTACTTAGCATAATTAGCAAATCTTAATTTAGGGTAGTCCTTGAATTACACCTACTGTAATTTTGTTTTGGAACTTTTCATTAAATTAGAAAAAGGTTTTATTAACCACTTAAAGAACTTCAAACAGCTTAAGCATGGTAGAGTAGGCCTGTTATCTCAGTGCTGACAAGGCTGCAACAGGAGAATCACAAGTTTGAACCCTGCCTGGCAAAGGTAGTGACTTTACAAAACCATTTCTTGCTATAAAAAAAATATAAAAAAGAAAAGAAAAACAAGATGGGGTGTAGCTTAGTGAGAAAAAAGAAAGCAGCGGCTTAAGAATAGCTTCTGTATTATACAGAAGCTTTGCCTCCAAGAAGTGCGCTGTCTGGAGGTTGTCAAGCATAAACATATTCCCTAATGAAAGTTTACTGTTTCTGAAGTACAGAGGAAAAAGCAATTACACTTTATTTAGATGGATCAAGGAAGACCTGATGAATCAGATCAACTTAGTGCTCAGTGTTCACTGCTGAAACATAACAAAGAATATAACAGGATAGCAAGAAGAGCACATATAAGCCATGGAGAGAAAATGGTAATGAAGTTCACAAAGATTTCTATTTTCTAAAAGGCACTGTTTCTCAACCCTAGCTTTGGTCAGAATTACTTAGGTAAGGTTTTTTTTTTATTAAGACAACCAGGCATCAATACAAATTGTAATCTACCAGATTAAGACTGGATATATAGATAGAGAGATAGAAATAGAGACATAAAGACATAGAGATAGATATATAGACATTGTTTGTTTGTCTTGTTTTTTTAATTCCAAAAATGATTCTGATGTGGTTGAGAAATCATGATGATTTGGGAGAGGTTTAGAGAAAGTATTAATATAGTTATTAGTTATTCAGTTATTAGTATAACTAAAATAAAGGAGACAAAGTGTTTTTTGTTTTGTTTGTTTGTTGGTCAGGCTTTGTAATATGCTGAATTCCAAGCTGTGATATCTGGACTGATAATCTTTGGCAATGTTTTTAAGCAAATGTGTAAATCACCATTGTACTTAAGGAATATTTTATAAAAATACAGAATGTTGTTAATGAATTAGAATAAAAATTGGGAGCAAATAAACAATCTAGAAGGCTACATGTTATACTAGGTAAGAGGAAAAAAGAAAATTCCTTGGACAGTGCATTCCCAGACAACTGAGGAAGAGGAGAAAGAAGAGTAGGAGCAGGGAAAGGAATGAAAGTAAAAGTGAAACAAAGAAAACAGTAGAAAATGAAAAAAAGTAGACAGTGAAATTGATAAAGATAAGTGAAATGTGGGTGAAACAACTAATCATGATGGCAAACAATGGATAAATGGATTTATTAGTATTTTATACATATTGGGCTTGAGTGAGTGACTATGCACAGTGCAACTTTACACCTGCTAATTATCAATTCAATTATGCCCTGTTTAACTCTCACTAATGAGCCAGAATAGATGATAAATTAAAAGCACCTAAGGTTCAATGGGATTTTTATATTATCCCTCTGGGAATGACTATAAAAATTAAGCAATGAGGGTCCAGAGACAGATGCTCACCATCAGAGAAGGTAATTTATATCTAAGAGGTTGTTATTAAAAGTTGAGAGGGGGGATGACACTGTCATGAGATAAAGAATAGAGAGAAAAGAGGCAACTCAAGGGGCACTTACCCTTTGGAGGGATTAAGGAAGGAGAAGAATCCAAAATAAACAAACAATAAGCAAAGAAGGGTTCTAGAGGAACACACAAATCAATAGAAAAAAAGTATTACCAAGTTAAGAAACTACATAAGTACTTTAAAAATGTCAATAAATATTGTCAAGATATAGAACTTAAAAAAAAAGAAAGGAAACCCTCAAGGAGTATAAAAGTAATGCTTATAGAGTAGTAAGGTAAAAGCCAATTAGGCACTGATGGACTAATGATAAGAGCAAACAGCAACTATGATTTGGTCTACTCATAGGACTCTAGGAGGGTATAAAGAGTCTTGGTGTAGATCACGGAGAGGAACAAGATAGACACAAAGGAAGTAAATACTAGGAGATAGGTTTATTGACCTCAAGAATAATAAGATGGGGTAGAAAGGTAGGAATATACAAAGAGAATAGGAAGCAAATTTAATAGAACAAAATATTGAAATGCTCAAGAAATGGGGTCCAAGTCATGGCTGTGACTATTTCGGAAGGGTCACCAAAAAGACAAAGGCATTGAAAGTGATGGGAAGAGTTAGTACAAACACAAGGGTTACAAGGCAGTTCCTAAAAAAGTGGAGGAGACCTCCCAAAGATAAAAGCAAAAGAGATGAAGATACAATACAAAAAACACAAATGTTTTGAATAATGGTGGCAAAAATTCAAGGCTTCTAGGTTTGGAAAAATTTTTTTAAGACTCAACCTACATTCCATATTCTCCCCTCCCCTAGTTTCATTAATACTAGTAGTAAAGAATAGAGCAGATAGCAGATAACAGTATCATCCTCAGGAAACAGATGTCAATCATTAAAGGCTGTAGGGAAAAAAAAAATGCTAAAAACTTTCAATCACATGGGAAATTACAACTAAAAAAAAAAAATAAATAAAAAACATAGTAACAGGCCCAGAAGAAGCAGCTAGAAGAGAGGCTAAACAGAAGGTCATATTTTCGTACTCTATTCAGAAAATGAGTCATAGATATTGGCTATTCCATGATAACTACTTTTTGAAGATAAGATTCTCAATTTTCTTTTTGGTACCAGGGATTGAACTCACATCCTCATACTTGCCAGATAGGTGCCTATGCCACTGAGCTAAATCCCCAGCCCAGAAGATCATATTTTCAAATGGAAGGGGACATGAAACAGGAAAGCAGAGGTGGGAAGGGCCTTCTGCTGTGTACATTAACACAATCATAGCTTAAAAGGAGGTTGATCATGGAGAAGTCAGCAGAAACTCCTAAATAGTACAGACATTTTGAAACTATGAAACAGAAGAAATAGGATAACCAAATTAACCTTGCTATGTTTTTTTATACACCATAACAGAATTAAATTCAACTTTACCTCAAACTACACAGTGAAGAAGTATTTCTACCCATGAAAAGTTTCAACAGGCTTTCCCACAAGTATCATAGGATTCCATGTGAAAGGGTAAGTAAATCACATTATGTAACCCTCCCTGCTCCCTACGTATATACTACATGGGTAGAATGAGATTAGAAATGAACTTTAGGGCTTCCTTAAAAGTTTTTTCTTTTTTCTTTAAGACTTTTCCAAAGGAAGCATGCAGCCACAGGGGTATGGAAGTTGTGGATAATGCGATTTTACAGACTGATTGTATGCACACATAAAAGCATTGCTTCTTTTTCAATGCTGACCAGCTAACATAGAGGGAGGAAAGTCTAGACAATTACTACCCAAAGTAATTACTCTGCTGAATGTACACTGGGGCTTTCATAATTGTGACATTACAAAGCTGAGGCTAGTTCATATCAGTGATCCATTAAAAAGCATGGAATCACTGCTGGAATTCCACAGTGTAAATTCCTTGATATGGAAATTAATGTTAATGTATATACTCAGTAAAGTCTAAGTAAAAAAAAAAACTAACAAAAACTTCTCATTAAAATATGTACTAGAAATATTAGCAATGTCTTATATACAAAGTAGACTTTAATAAGTACCTGCCTATTATATTCCTACTGCTTCTAACAATACCATTCAAGGATGTCTTTTAAGTATTTTAATGCAACTTAAACACAACAACTTTACAGATAGCAATTATTATCCTTATTTTTCAGATGAGCACACTAAGGCTTTGAGAAGTCACAGACATTTTAATTAGTCAGTGTTAACAATAGCTTATTGAGTAACTACTCAATAAGTATACTTAGGCTGGCTATACAAAACCAAAAGTCACAAGAATATACTGGAGTGTGCAAGAATTCAGATATTAAGCAAAAGCCAAGTGATTATAAAACTCGTTGGTGTAAAAAGAGAATCTACTATTTCGATTGAATGGTTTAGAGAACCTAATACCTGAGAGATAAAGAATGAACCATGTGAGAAGTGAGGTGGGTAATGTTCTGAGTATGAGAAACAGGGTATGTTAAAAGTCGCAAAGGAGGAATCAGTTTAGAGCATGTAAGGATTGAAATAATGTCCTAATGTCTGAGCCACTCATGCCCAGAGTAAAGACTAGCAGAGATCAGCAGAGCCCAGTAAGGAAGATAGACTTCATGTCAGAAGGAAAGTAAGAGAAAGCTATGGCTGGGTTTTAAAAGGGCAGGGGAAGGAGAGGAGGAAAGCATGTGTCTGCATGAGACTGTCAGATTTCAGCTAAAAATAGGTCATTCCAACTACTGTAGGAGAACTAGTACTATGGAACAGCATAAGGGAGAATGAGTCTTAATGTATTTTGAAGCTATAATGGAGTTCTTTTTCAATTTACATAGTTAATAAATAGTAGAATTAGGATTCTGTTTGCTCCTAGCATTTGAGCTCTTAGCCCCACTCTGAAATAGTGACTTCAGTAACTTTAAAAAGGAGTTAAAATCCAGAAAAAATAATTCCTTAAAAGGAAATAACAATAGAAGACCATTTTAGGGTTAAATCCCAAAACTCTTAAAGGATAAGAACAACATTCTCTCAAGACTTACAGACTTTACCATGATCCTGAATGATAAATTCTTATCATCATTAGTCAGTAACTAAAAACTACCTTGACTATAACACTTTCTTTCAGCTTCCACTGACTTTAAACTTAAGAGTTGGCCCGAAAACCTCAATATCTACAATGATAACAGGTCCTCATGAATCCTTTGTCTTCCATGCCCATTGTGTAACAGGAAGTGCCATATTACTGAAGCTTATATCAAGCTTTGCCCTGATTTTGAAGACAAATTGACAAAGAATGCCAAAATTAATGTTTTTAAGTAATCTTTTAAAAAATAATCTTAGAATTACTGAAATCCTTTATTCAGAATATACTTGTCATATAAATACATATAGATTTGAGATCTTTTGGAGATAGTTAAGATCTACATTTAACTAGTATGTCAAGGTCTTTTGTTAACTGTTATCTTTTCCTTTTCTTTTTTTTTTTTTACTTTCATTAGTACATTTTTGTGGCAATAATGATTATATTCACTGTAAGGAATGATTAATGCACATAACACATTCCAATTCCTTTTTTTCCCCTTCCATCCACCCACCTTGATGTCATGGATCTTGATCTCAAGAGGGTTCTCCAGTTTTGGTGATATATGCTAACCATTAGATAAAAATAAATCTATTCATTGTTTTAAAGCAGTGTAAAGTGTGGGGGAAACATTTGTAGTTGAATTGCAACTGCATTTGTAGTTTAAAGTTCTTAAAAGCACATAAGAGAAAAACAAGTAGTTAATTTACAGATCACAATATATGTCTAGATGCTGAGCTAAATACAGTACTGGTTCACAGTACTTACAATGTAACAGTGAAATGCTACATTTTTGTTATTATAATCAAATATATTTGATGTTTTACTTATGTGCTATTATCCATCACCTTATCAAAATGCAAACTCCATGATAATAGGAGATTTTTTCCTCCTATCTCACTACTAAATCTCACTAACATACAGAACAATGCTTGGCACCTGGTAGAGACTTATAAAATATTTGTTGGATGAGTGACTAAAGAATGAGTGAAATGTAAACAGTTACACCCTTAACTAGGTATCATCTGAGATAACCTTAGTAAAAGTTCTTTGTAAACTGTAAATTATTCTACAGTAAGGACTGTTTTCACTATTTTCATAATAAAAAACACACTTACTAAGCATCTCACATCCAATATCTCCTTTATTCCAAATTAACAAAAGAAATCGAAGGTCAAACAGATAATGTAACTCACTCAAAATAGTACAATGTAAATGGTAGAATTAGATAGACCTGTGTGTGTATTCTGGTTTTTGCCCCTTACTTGGGATATGACACTGGGCAATTTAGCCTCACTTTTACCTTCCATAAAATAGGATAATAATAGTGTCTCTCTAATTATGAGAAATAAATTATATATGTAAAGTAAAACATTTAACTCATACCAAGATCAGAGTAAACACCCAATAAATTCTATTTTTATCTTTGATAATAAAGACACTTTCTTAGATCTAATATTACAACTCAGATTTGAATATAGTGACAAAATGGAGTGGAGAAGTGGAAAGGAGGAGTGGAAAGTGGAGAAGTAAGATTACTAGACGTCTGCACTTTTGTTTTACTTTCTACCCTCTACTGATTTACAGAGGTGAATGCTAACAAAAGCATACATTTTTCTTTCTGTCCAACACAGGACTGTGCTCAATATATTATTCTACTACCTTCTGGTAAAGGTATAAATGAGAATCTCAAATGCTAAAAGGGGGAAGGAATAAGTTTCTTTTCAAAGATACGTTCTTTTAAAGCTGTTAGAATGTTAAACAGTCTTCTATGCATTGTGAAGAATGTGAATAATTTTTTGGTTAAAAACATAACATCTATGTAGTTATGTGTTAAATAAAAGTCACAATATTACTAAAATATATTAGTCTATAAGCACCAGAGACAGTGTTTCAGATAAATTAGCTCCAACTGGTGGGAATCATTTTTACTTCGAAAGAGGAAGTGTTAACAGCCAGGCACTGTATGTATCTCAAGCAAATACTATCATCTTTTGTTTAAGTACAACATCTAATCCCTTCTGGTTGTGAATCTGTGGTTTTATACTCATGTTTAAACTTATTTTATAGTTTATCAGTTGCTGATCTTTTCCAGCTATATGAACTTAGCTGTTTCTTCATGTTTCTTCAAACAATTCCTCTATGAATGTTAACTAATATATTTACAAGATTAGATCTCAGTGAAAATTAAGTTTTAATATTTATTATCAGGTGACAACATTACTTAGAAGCAGTACACTAGTTCACCAGCATATTAAACTTTTTCACCTCCCCAGAAAACATTCACATTCTTACATATAATTATTGAACTTTCTTTAGAATTGCCAAGCCATGAATTAACAGTAAGAGCCATAAAAACCACCTAAAACATCGCTTTTGTTTGGGAAAAGACAAAAAGGCAAAGAGAGGATGTTCAAACTAAAGCGTTAATAAAAATATGTAAGTAAACTGACAAGTCATTTCAGCCATTAACAAAAAGGGAACAGCGACAGAACAAAGGTGTGGACTATTTAATGGTCAAGCACAAGTACTAACCAAGTGTTTGAGACTCCTTCAAAGTATTCTCTCAACCCTGTTCTCTCCTTCAGCCAGACTATGACAGATAACAGAGTAACCAGCTCAGCGTTTGAAAATATTTCTTAGATACAGAATTCTACAGTATATTTTAGAATCTCTTCTAACATTTGATATAAACACTTAAATGTAAACAATATTTAATGTGGAATTAAAGTATTATACAATTACTTCCCCTTAAATTCCTAGTAACTACCATTATTTATATACAATACTAAAGGGATGGTAAGATATCAACATATTCAAACATGTTTTCTTGCCTATAAGGTAATGGTTAAGGGAACAGAGTTCTGGAGTTGAGCCAAACCCGTTTCAAATCACACAGGTTCTACAGCTTACTAGCAGGGTAACTATGGGAAAATTATTTAATGTCTCTAAATTTAACTTTAACCCTACTGTATAAGAGTGCACAAGAATTAAAAGTATATGAAGTATTTAGTATGGCCTGACTCATTAGTAAGCATACTGCATTTGGTGACTACAGGCAACATACTGCAGGGCTAACTGTATACATTATGAATCTTACTCCTTAGGTTCAAATCCAAGATTTCCCACTTGTTACCTGGCCATGGGAAAACTATTTCATCTCTCTATATTCATATTAGTTAAGACAGAAAAGAGCTTTTGTGTGTGCTAAATGTTCAAAACATAATTCTAATATTACTATTACTGAAGTCTCACAGAAGATGAAAATGTATGCTATCAACTCAAACCACATTCATAAATCTTTCCTGTACATTCAGTATGCAATTATGCATGGCTCCTAGTGCAGATTTACTAGTTCTAAGTTTCCCTGACTTGCCTGATGATCCAAACCGCCCAGAGATTGTGACTGAGCAGGTTCAGGGTGGGGCCTTGGAATGTGTATGTATAATTAGTTTCTCAAGTGCTAACTACAGGGTAGGCAGACTTCCAAGTTTGAGATAGCTGAAGCTTTGCCCAGCCACAAATCCTGAGAAGACTGGGGAGTCACACTACCTAGGAGAGGTATTGTTTTATAGGTATTATGTCATGGAAATGGGAATGTTAATAATAATTTCTTTATTCAACAAGTATTTTATTATTTATTAATACCAAATATGAACTGAAGGATACCTGGGAATATATTATAATATAATTCATGAAATAATGCATTAAACTTTAATTGGAAAACAAGCCTACTCTGAAAAGTTAAAATCACTGGAGAGATGACTGACAATGAAATATACATAATTGGTAAAATACACATACTGATACATTATCATTAGTCCTGAAGACTTTATGGATAAGGCTTTTGTCGAAGAAGAGATCTGGTTCTTTAGGAAGTTATAGCTATTTATGGCCTTGCTGCCATTGCTAATGAAATAAAATGCTAATATTTAAAAAGATATTCCAATAACAAATTCACTACAAAAATAAAAGTATAAAAATAAAAAAAATAGTTTTCCTTGATCCAACTAAATGTTAGTATTTAGGAACATGAAGAAACTTGAGTAATATTAGCACAAATATGGATCTGAATTTTTTCGAGAAAAAAATAAAAGGAAATGAGTTTCCATTCCTCCAAGACCCCTGTCCTGAAACTAAGTCACTATAAATGAATTAGTTACTAAATGAGAAATTGCATAATACATACAATATTCAGAACAAACAAATGGACAAAGTAAACTCCAACTTGATGACTTTGCTTCTACAGTATTTGCATAACTCAATGTGCAGTACTGTAAATAAAACAGAACATAAAACTACAGTACTGTACTGTACTGTACAAATCAATTGTCAAATATTACAGTACTGTATAGACACAGTATATTGTACAAGAAAAGGACATTGAGACTCTATCAACAAGATGTACAAAACTGTACAAAAAGAAAAAGATGAGTCATAAGTCTAAGCAGCAAGTCATTAAGTACAAAAAGCTGTTAAAAAGGTAGGCTGTGAAATGAGAAATAACCATACCTGAAATATAAACCACAGGTATAAGTGCAAAACTTAAGGTTTTTCAGCTATCCACCGCTTCCAGAATTATGAAAATAAAGAGCGACTCAGGACCATTACATTTTCTCCTGACAAGTTATTGGTATAATGACAGGCACACATTTTTTTTCTGATTTCATGAATTTCCTAATAAGAAAGTACTGCATTTCTTTTATGACTTAGGGAAATTATTCTTTTGTTTGAAGAAATTACTTTAAGAGTAAAATTTTTCTAAATATTAGAGTAGAGCCATACAAAGACTTTTGGGGACAAGAGATAAATCATGTTCTCCCTCAATGAAAAACTTTCCCAGGTCATCTTCACTTTGGACAATAGAAAATTTAAGAAAAGCATTTTAAAATGAAAGCATTTTGAAATCTTATGTGCTATTTCCAAGTACAGATCTTCAAAAGGGTGGTTCATAGCAGCAGCACTAAGTGATGATACTAACATTACCACTGGCAGTGATTAAAAAAAAAAAAAACTCCTGTTATCTGGTGTGTGATCCAAAGACACACAGTGAAGGCTGGCAAAAGAAAAACACTTATTCCTTCCCAGTAGGAAAGCCATTGGACTGTCATTAAGTACACTGGACAGAACCACTGATGCACTTTTATGACTCAGGTTATCCTTTGCATCACTAGTTTTCCACTACCTCCATCTTTTTTTTTCCTATTCTCCCTTTATCTTATCTTTGACTATCTCTACAACCAGTTGCTTAGGAAGTACTAAAAGGCATTGCTATTCCCAGTGATGTCTCTATGAATAAAAAAGGGACAAATATAGACAAACAATGAAATATATAAGAGGAGATCTTTGCGTCCTTCCATGAAAACAAACATGGCCACTTCCTACAGCTAACCCATAACTGATTTGTTTAAAAAATCCTGCACTTAGGAGACAGGTGTAGTCATCTCTCCTTGAACATTTTATAAATTTTCTTGGGGACCATGCTATTATGTTTAGTCCAGGTTCCCTGGTTAGGAGACAGTAAGGATCAAAAGGACAAGGAACTCAGCCTGAGTCTTTAAAATAGTAACACTCTCACAGAAAGGTATCTGTTAAAGTTCACACAGTGTTTTAAAAAAATTCAAAAGATGTACACCACTTTAATTCAGTGCCTTCAGCTACCTAAAAGACAGATTCTGTTGTAGATTTCATCAGGCATATTCTTCAAAGAATCAACACAATGGAACAAGCAATGACTAACAACAACTTTTCTGAGTTTCTCAAACTGAGATCCGTTTGCATAAGATATATACAATGCAAGAACAACTTAGGACACAAATAACGTAAATGCTATTACTATGTTCCAATCTAGAAGTTTTTATTACAACAAGTTTAGCTCTGGGCAAGCTGCCACAATCAACACATTGAGATAGAAAATATACCATCTCCAAATTTTCTTTCTAAGTAGTGTATCAAACTTAGGCTGTCCCTGAGAATTCACAAAACAGCTCTAATCAACACATTATAGTTGGAACAACTAGATGTGACACTCATTTGCTCATTGCTTTACTCGTCAAAATTGCTTGCTTTCCAAATGAATACATTCCATTTTAACTTCCAGTAAAGTCACCCAAACTAGTTCATTAACTGACAGATAACCCCTACCTTCCAACTGCCATCTTCTAAAATTGTAACTTAATTTCTAGAAAATTAAAAAAAAACTAAAAATGAATGCAAATGACTAAATTACCAAAATCAATTGTCAGAAGCCAAGTTAAATAAAAGAGAATTTCTCTTTTTTCTCCAAAACTTTTGAAGACCATTGATAATGCTGAAGGTTCTTTCTTGGTATAAGACTAAGTGGAGTATCTTCTCAAATCAGAAAATCTTAGTTCGCTTCCCAGATTAGTATTTTGTGATCTTCTGATGTATTATCTTATTAACCTTAAATTTCATACCTTTTAAAGTATATCAACAAATGTTATCCTAGACTATGTGCAAATAATTGCTTATATCAATGAAAATAATTATCAAAGTTTTATCTGAAGAAAAAGTGAATAAAGTATATATCATCCTGAATGAATTCATGCATTCATACAAGAAAAACATTGAATGATTACTATGTACTAGATGGGAAATTGTGGACTGTATAGATTGAAAATACAATGTGTCTTTAGGGGAACTAATGACTTAGTGAAAGAAAAGGGAAAAAATTATGCTATAATGTGAATAATGCTACAGTAGAGGAATGTACAAGTAACTATTGGGGGAAAAGTGTTACTTCACTCTCACTGGAAAAGTCCTGGAAGATTTAGGATAGGAAGTTGACCACACTATATGACTAATTATAAATATAAGCATTTTTATGTTTGGACAGATTTGTATTTTTTTTTTTTTAAATCGGTACCGGGGATCGAATTCAAGACTGTGCGCTTGCAAGGCAGGCACTTATGTCGCTGAGCTAAATCCCCAGCCCCTGTTTGGACAGATTTGGAGATTTGAGAGAATGAGTACAGGTAATTTGGGAGAATGCGTACAGGTAATAGTTATATATGAGACAGGGCTGGAAACTTCTGTGGAAAGAGTTAAAAGCCATGAACGAGCAGCTCTGGCGGTGGGAGGAGTAGCAGCGGCTCAGCAGCGTAGCCCCGCAAAGCTTCAGCGCACCTCAGCCAGCAGCTTCCACATGCCAAGATGCCCAAGAAGAGGTCAGCTCCTCTGAAGAGGCAACGTGGGAGGAGCCCAAGAGGAGATCCCTGAGGCTGTTGGCTAAACCTGCTCCTGCAATAGTGGAAATGCAGCCACAAAAGGCAACGGGAAAGGATAAATCTTCGGACAAAAAAAGTGCAAGCAAAAGGAAAAGGGGAGCAAAGGGAAAACGGGCCCAAGTGGCTAATCAAGACACCAAAAGATTTACCTGCGAAAACGGAGAAACGAAAAACCTAGAGTGCAGCCTCTAATGAGGCAGAGGAGAAAGAAGCCAAGGCCCATTAACCACACACCATGTTCTATCAGTGGTCCCTGTCTCCCTTCTTGTACAATCCAGAGAAATATTTTTATCAACTTTTGTGTAAATGCAAGTTGTTTTTTTTTTACTATCTCTAGAAATATTTTTTAAAAGGAGATTCCAGAATCTTTATATATATATATATGTATATATATATATACACATTCACGTGTAACTAAATTAGTCCACTGATTGATTTAGCATAGTCTGGATGCAGATAATGTAAAGGTTCTCTGGGTATGGGTGGCACCACCCAAAAACCTTATGGTCTGGATGAGATAAAAGGAACAGATAGAAGGCCGACTTGCTGCTGCTGTGCATTGTCTCCTGCTTGCCCTGCCATGGACTGTTGTTCCTTAGCCAGGCTCCTCTTCCATGCTGACCTGCCTTAGAGCCAGCTGATTGTGGACTGAAAACTGTACACACTATGAGCCAAAATAAAACTTTCCTCCTTTAACTCTGAGTGTTGGGTATTTTGTCTCAGCTACAAGCAAAGTAACTAAGACAAATATTGGCTGAATATTCACTTTTTATATCCCTCATTAATTCTAATGCACAGCCAAAATTTAAAATTACTGATCTAGTAGAACAGGATTGGACAGAAGTAATCATAAGAGTAAAGGCCCAGAGCAAGGAACATGTGCTGAGTATAAGAGGAAACTGCAAGGTAACTAACCAAATCTAAAGGAAGATTTCAATCATGGTGCTGAGAACTAACAGATGCATTAATTATCAGACAAAAAATTTACATTTTCAATAGCAGTACTGAGCAGCCTCAGGGTAAGTGTGGAAGAAATAAAAGATTAGATTGACCCAACTGGATGTCTGGAAGTAAGTGTATGAAAAAAGACAGACAGACAGACAGACAGACAGACAGACAGAAAGAAGAATGAAGCACCCTTGAGATAATGGGCCGCTGAGCATCAGCTAAAGCAAGGAGGAAATAAAGTTAGAGAGTTAAGGTTCATAGCAATGTATAATTAAATAAATAGACAAACCAAGATGAGTATGAGGGAGTTCCATCTACCATAAATTCAATCTGAGCCAGAGTTGTATCATGTCTATTAAATATTTTAGGGCAATCTTAATCTTAGACTTTTTTTAAAGGTAGTGGTTATCCTCCACTAGATAATCACTATCTTCTCTTTTAACTATAGCAGTGATGGTTAACCTATGCCATGCATGCTACAGTGGACACACAGCCCTCAGTCACCACACAAGTCAGCACACAGGTCAAGTCACCTCAGTATCATCCCAGCAGCTAACCATCTGATAGCAGTGCACAGAAGCACACCAAATGCAAACTTGTACTTTTCCATTAAAAGTTATTTATATCACTGAAAGCTCTGTTTCTGTGTTTTTAAGACATTAATACATGAGTGTCTTTTTCTCAGCTAAAACCTCTGTTTAAATAAAGTGGGTTTGCAATAAATAAGTGGATTTTGGGTTGCAGTTTAGGCACTTGATCTCTAAAAGCTCACCATCACTAAGCTAGAGAATGGATCTCAATTAAATTTGGTAAATTATAACCCATATATCAAGAGAGGGAACAGTCTAATCTGCTCTGGGCTTGGTAGAACATGTTCGGAATATTATAGTCAGTGTAGATGAGCTTTTTGTTTTTGTTTTTGTTTGTCAAGGTAAGGTTTGGTTTGGATTTTTGAGACAGGGTCTGGCCATGTAGTTCAGACAGGTTTGAACTCATTATGTAGCCTAGGCTAGTCTCCAACTCATGATGATCCTCCTGCCTCAATCTTGTAAGTGTTGGAATTACAAACATGTATCACCACACCCAGAACATGAGCTTTTTATAGAATGTCTGATATAAAGTTTTCAAGAATAGACAGGTGTGATAAAAAAAATAATCTGGAAATCAATTCTATTAGGAATAATGGAAATTTTCCTTACCTGAAGATTGTGATGACAGGAAAGTTCACATTCACAAGTAGTAATAGAGTCTCAGGCACAAAGGAGTTACCATTTCTTTATCTTAGAATTAAAGTTGTACAGAATAATAAAGACACTCAAAATGTAACCATTCTGGTAAGTTACAAAAATCTGGAGTTATAGAGCTAAGATGTCGTAGTATTTCAATGGGCATCAATGTAGATGTTGAATTCTCACAAAAGAATTATACATGGGATCATGACATAGCCGCCCTCTATCTTTCATTAGAAGACTCCTCAATATACTCTATGAATAAGCAGTGTATGATTCTACTGGGAAATTATATTCTGCTATATACAGTATACCTTTAAGTGCACTGGGACTATGGGTTGGGGGAAACAGGAAGGGCTGTCAGAGGGATCTGACTCACTAAAGAGACATACTTGGAACTACATGGAGGTGGATGACTATAAGCTTTAGAAAAGACACAAATTGGATGCATATTCAGTAGTGGTTATTATAAAGGTCATCAGAAGGTCTCCCCAAGTGTGGAGTCATCAAGAGGGTAACTGAGTCATTGAAGTACAAGGAGGATGTGTATCCTGTCTACAATCTGTCTTATCAGTAAGTGAAAGTCCTATAAAGCAAAGATGAACTGAGGTACCTTGATGATGACTCCCCTTCTGGACACTGATGGCCACTGTGGCTTTCTAAGGAGATGACATAAAGGTCATAACTGCTGTGGATGAGATTGTTCCACACCAGAAAACAAGCTGTAGTGGTCTCTCTACAGTCAGAGTCAGGCAGAGGACAAGATCTACCAATCCCTTCAAAGTTGTTTGTTTCCTTGGGAAAGGCCAGAAGGATAAGACTTGAGGAAGGCAAGAAAATAAGTAGTTTCCATGTCAAAATGTCACATAACTATGTAATTCTGAAGCAAGAAAATTCTCTTTGAAATTTATTTCACTCTCAGCATGTTTCTGCCATTACCATGAATATAATCCACAATACTGCAAGAGACTACTTTTATATTGACACATAAGGGGAAGGTTCTTTGGAAACAGATTTAGGTTATTAACCAACTCTTTTACAAAATGTTTAATAATCCTTCAGTGAATATAAAAGTCAACATTTTTCACAATTTTAAGATGAATTCCAAGTCTGAATTCTAACATAAGAAGAATAATAAATTTTTAAAACTATACAAAATATATTTTCTTTAAGAAATCAGTAAGTACAAGGACATTAAAATATTCAAGTAAAGCAAGTTATCTATTCCTGATGCTGTATTAGAATCAAATCTGAAGGGAACACCAAAATCATAAATAGTTTGTTATATAAGGTGGTAGGCAGGATTCTAAGAATTACTCCGGTGACTTCACCCTTGTGAAATAAATACCCTCTCCTGCGGGTATGAGTTCAAAGGAAGTCTGAGAGAGGCCCAGCCTGGAAAGGATTTAAGGTCTTGGCTGCATTTTAAGTTCACAGAGCTACTTCTTTCAAGCTGAAAGAGGTTCTTCGCTGACCATCAGAAAACAAAGAAGGACTGCAGTCCAGCAACCACAAGGAACAAAATTCTGCCAATATTCTAAATGATCTTGGAAACACATTTTTCTCCCCAAAGCCCCCAGGTAAAAGTCCAGCAGGCTAGTACTTTGATTTCAGCCTTGTGAGATTCTGAACAGAAAAGCTAGCCACAGTTCCAATCTACAGAACTTTAAGATGAAAAATACATGCTGTTTAAGAAACTAAGTTTGTCATAATTACAACTGAAAAGCAACATGGTTTTTATCTCAACCAAAATGGATAAAAGTAAAAAAGAAGATCATCTACACTGCCATAAAAATATCTAAAGAAAAATCAAAATAAACACAGATTTCATAATTCATAAATGATCTAGATCAAAATAAAATTTATATTTTGCATGTATATATGAATTGATTTCCATAAACCTATCCTATGGACATCAAAGGGATTCTAAAGCTATTTCAAAAGAGGAAAATAGTTCAATAATCACAAAATATTTTAGTAAAATAACATTATATATACATACATAATTACAAATACAAATATATATGAATATCTAATGCTTTAAGAGGAAAATCATTTTTCAATTTAAATCTTTGGTGGGATAAAATCACTGAAATATAAATAAAGAACAAAATAAAAGATACAAAATAGGAAGTAGGGAGGTAGCTCTTTCTCAAACAGGAAGGGAATCAAGAGAAGGAGAGAGGGAGGGGAAAGGACATTAAAAAACTAATTGAGATGTGCTACATGTACATGTACCAACAACTCACAAGAAATGTAAACATTATGTAGCGCAAACTTGTACTAATGAAAAAAAGATGCAGCAAAAATGCTCACTTTTCTTTCCATAGAGAATTGAAGATCAATACTTACAAATGTAATTTTTGATTAAGGAGTGACAAGGGGCCAAAATAAGAGGTTATTATTTATTTCAGCATGTTGTTACTTTACAGATATACAGTTATTTTCTGTATACTGTACAGACTGTAGAGAAGAACAGTTGTTTTCTTTTTGGTATTTGATCTTTACTCAGTGGTTCATGGATATGAAAGGAGTTCAATATGCCTGAAATCTTATTAACCTATACTATGAGGTTTACTGCCTTACAGCTTATAATACAACCCAACTATGACTTTTTTCCACTTTAAGTAATTCATCTTGAAATAACTGAAAGGATTCATTCTGTCACTACCTCTACTGCTTAATAAGTGTGTGATCAAAGGCAAGTTAGGTAACTTCTCTATGCCTCCATTTTCCTTTCAGTAAATGGGGAGGGTTCAGAATATATACTTCATAGAATTACAGAGAATATTAAATTCATTAATATGTACAAAATCTTTGTACCAATACTTGGAACATCTTAAGCGTTCAATAAATCTTATCTATTATTTAACAGGTAGCAAAGGTTTTTCTTATAACTCTACATTTTTGGCAAAATTAGACATCCTAACAATGGATTCATTTCTCAAGAATGGTTGCTAGTGCTCACTTCAGCAGCACATATACTAAAATTGGAATGATACAGAGAAGAATGATCACTAACTACTAACTTCCACCTATTTGTTTTCCCTGCCTCAGTCTCCTGCATGGCATCAAGGTAGCGGGTTCATGCTTATAGGTCAGGCAATAATTAGATGTGGAAAATACAGGAGGGGCTCAGAACTTGGCCCAACTAAATCTCAGGTATGTGCCGAAAAATATAATTCAAAACTGAATCAGTCCTTGAAATAGGTGGTTTGCCAATCTCTGCTATACTTGAAAGCATAATTGGTTGGCCAAGTCAGGCTCAGAAGCAGGATATCAGAAGAACACAGGAAAAAATCAAGTCCGTCAATTCCTTCATTTTTCCATTTGAAATAAATATATTGCTACAATTTGAATGTGTTCTTCCAGGTTCATATTTTATAAATTTAATCCTCTGGTTTATATTTGATTATACTTAGAGGTGAAACCTCTGGGAGATAATTAGGGTCAGATGAAGTCATAGAGTAGGGTCTCACTATGGTATTAGTAGCTTTGTGAAAAAAGAGAAAGATCTGTGCATGCACATGCTCCCTCACACTTGTGATGTGGTATCCTCTTCCACGTCACAATGTAATAAGTTTGTCCTCTCCAGATGCCATCACCTAGATATTGAACTTTCCAACCTGCAGAACTGTGACAAATAAGTATCTTTCTAAATTACTCAGTCTATAGTACTGTGACACAGCAGCAGAAAACAGACTAAGACATGCACGAGGAAAAGAATGTTTGGTTTATTTTTCAGCCTTGCACTAAAAGAAATTACCATGAGATAACATTTCCTACCAGTAAAGAGTATGGGCTTTGGAATCAAACACCTATTTTCATGACCCACCCTTAGTCTGAATTTCCTCACCATTAAAATAAGAGTATAATACTTACCAGGCAAAAAGAATAGCTGTGAGAGTCACATGCAATAATGCATAGAAACCCATAGTTTACTGTGGTATATAATATACTTTCTTAAACAGATACAACATAACAGACATTAGCTATTATCATCATTAGTAAGTAACTGTTTTGCTTCTACATGAAATCAATTCCTTCCCTGTAAAAGGCTGTGGACTTGATAAGCCTGCCTTAAACTATCAGTAGTGTCATCTTTATGACTTAGACAATCTTTAAAAATAGCTAAAAATATGTGTGTGAGGGTGAGGGGAAAGCTCTTCTGGCAGTTCATGAGCATGACTCAGAAATGTTACACTGCACCTGCACATGATATCACAGTCTTAACCTTATTCTTTTGCACTTTTTAGAATAAATTCAGGAGTGTAAAACAGAATATAAAGTTTAGGATATGAGAGTAGCAATTAACCAACACCTCTCTGCATATACCTATAGTGAATCCTTGACTATGTAATAAAGTAAATCTTGGGTCATAAGCCTTTGTTTTCTGTTCAGAAAACTATCATTAACCTGTCTACTGTAAAAGGTACTTTACAAATATCAATACACAGAAGAATACCAGGGTTAAGTAAGTATGTTCAGGGATTTACCTGAGAAATATAACTTACACATGTATGTACACAAAACAATTAATTATTGTAAAGTGAATATTTACATGCCACCACCATGGTGAAGATGAACACTGTAAGGCCCCCTGAAAGGGACATGCATGGGCCTTCATAACGATCAGATTTGGTTAAGTAATTCAGATGCCTATTTTTACAGCAATAATTTACTTCTTTGGCTTAATAGCATTTCTTCATATTATATGTTAGTTCTGCCTATTTTTGAATTTTATTTAAATGAAATAATTTACCACATACTCTAGTACTTAGCTTCTTTCACACAAATACATTTGTGTGATTTATACATGTTACATGTATGTTTCTTAATTTTCATTGTCATGTACTGTTCCACTATGCCAATCTAAAAAATATATTTACTCATTTTACAGCTGATGAGCCTTTGGATCACTCTAAATTTTTTATTATTATGATAATGTAACTATAAACTTCTTGTGAATGTCTCTAAGTGTATGTATACACATAAATATATTGGGTATACATGTGAAAATAGAATTGCCAAGTTTTTAGATATTCATATCTTTAAATATAGTATTTGATAAAATTTTTCCATAGTCACTGTATCTCAAACATTATTTATAATGTGCTTATAAATCAGTTAATTGGTTCAACCCCTGAATCATAGTCTATAAGCAAGCCTGAAAAATAGTTCCAAAAGTACTGCAATACAAATCATATTAATAAGAATATTCTCAGATATATGGTGGGAAAATCCATGTGTATTTCCATGACATTTTACTTATATTTCTATATAGATGATTCTGTCAGGTTGAATCAGGGTAAGTTACGAAGTATTCTTTCTACTTCTGTATAAGAAGAATCAGTACAAGCAGTTGACAGACCAAGAACAGTGCTTCAAAATTCTTTTCTAACTTGGGCCAGACCTCAGAATACCAAATGAATTTCTACAATTCTTAAATATTGGAAACTAATGATCAAAGAGACAGTAGCATGAGCAATAAAAGTTTTATGACCAGGAGTATAACAATATGAAGAGGAAATGTACAGTTAAAAAGGGTACTCAAGTTACACACATGTCAAAACAGATAGACAATGTGATAACTATAAACAATTATGACCACTTTAAAGGATATTTGAAGTCATCTGGCATGGGGAAGCAGTAATTGATATGAACGTCTTCACTTGACTACTCACTGAAGAAAAGACTTTCACAATATTATTTTTTTTTCCTATTGTTCCTGTTCGGCTTTTATTTTAAAATTTAGGGCCATTATACTCAATTTCTTTGCAAATTAGGTCTAGGAAGTGGAATGCATGAAGGTATTAAGGTACTGTGAGGATAGAGCTATCTGTATCTGCGTTCTCACAAAGCACCAGGAATTTAGAAAACTTTATAGAATGAAACATAGTAAGACTAGTGCAATGTAACACAGATAGAAATCACAGCATAAAACCTATCTCTGGCTAAAGACAGTTCTGTAACATAATCCATTTCAATGGATCTCAGTACCATAACATAATTATGCTACTACTAAGTACCATAAAGAAACTGCTACTACTAAGTTTATCGTAGGTAAGACACAAATTGCTAGTTTATAGTATGTAAGACACAACCAGATTTTCCCCTCTGGGCACTAGTCCTGTGAATGACAAAGAATGAAGTCCACAGGACAGCAGTGGGGAATGAACCAGGCATAGCTTATCAGAAAGAACAAAGAAAAGCCCACGGAGGACAAGGGGTGTTGCAAAGGAGAACACTACTGAGGCCCTTCAATCTAGGAGTTTACTTGCACTTGAGAGGGAAATTGGTGGCAGCCATTTGTTGACATTTTCAAACCTAATGGATGAAAATGAAGGTATGCAATTGTCTCTTCTGCTAGGCTTCTTGTCATCAACAGATTTTATTAGTTTTTTGTCCTTTGCACTCCAATTAGGCTTTGGTCCCTTGTGCTCCAATTTTCTGAGACTTATCTGAGGTTAACCAAGCCCTGACCTTGAGTCGCCTGAGGCCCTTACATTTTTGTCTCTTTATCTCCTTTTCTCATCAAGATATGGTTAAACAGGAAACTTGGCGACTCATTTTTATTTCTATGGGGACATGTAAAGCAATTAAAAATCCTGCTAAGCATATAGTGTCTTTACAAATGAACTTAAAAGAGGTCCATATTTGCTAAATATAAAATTTATAAGCCTTCAATGTGTGTCTCAAAGGGGAGGATTCTGCCAAAAGAGCATCTTGATGTCTACTCTTAAGTACTGAAATGATGCTGATTGCTTTTATGATATATACATGCCATGCGGTAGCTAATTTTTAAAGAGCTACTTGCATACAAAATACCTCCATGAAATATTCATGCTCTTTCAGGCTTCTGTCAAGATTCCTATTAATGTCTCAAAATTTTTGTTAGCTACTAAAGCATTACAGAATATTAATAGAGGAATGCATTTTATATACTGCTCTCTGTGAACAAGAAAACAAATAGCATTATTCAAATTTATCAAGTCTATCCTGACACTTGCTACTTACTGAAGGTCTGTAAGAGGACAGTAACTAGACTGTGAACCCTGGGTTCCAAGATGCTGTGCCCACACATACACACAGAAGAAATTATCCAATGGTTGTTCGTTTTCGTTTAAAGTGAATAAGTACATATATTTTAAAAGTTAAAAGTAGTGTGGCTTCCTGAGATGCTACACCAAATAAATTTCAGGTTCCTAACGTTTAACTTGTCTCACTAATCTGAAAGACTTCCTCTTTCTATTGACATGTCCCCATTTGACTGAATGCTTCATTGCCCTTTAAAGCTGAAATCTAATATTTATTCACCTCTTCAGAAATAATGTAATGCTGTTGGAAAAGGTGGCATTGTAAATTTGTTCCTGTATTGTCATACTTTTCCACTGGCAGATGTTTCACCCCATAAAACAAGGTACAAGATAACAGAGATAAGATACTCTATGACATAATATTACAAGAGGTTAAAAGCAAATTGGGAGACTTTACATGCACATAACATTCATTCTGGTCATCATAACCTCCCTGGATAGCAATCTCCTGCTAGACCATCACACATCTGCCAAAGCGCTGTTTTAAAACCTCCAATGATATCTCGTTGTAGTTACAATCAAATACAAATTCTTTATGGTGGTCCAGTGGGCCTCCATGATGTGACCCCTGCTCACTTCTCCGAACTCATTCCTTATCACTCCCCACCCTACACAGAATGATGTAGCTATAGTAGTCCTTTTGCTGCTCCATGAACCCAAGTATTTTTCTCTTCCTGAAATGTATCTTCTTCTCCAAGACCTTCACATGCCAGATTCCTTTTCATCATTAAAGTTACACCTGCACTGTCACTTCAGTTTTTTTCTAATTAACCTAAATATAGAACTTATAACTCCTACCCTAACTCATTCTCTGGTCTACCCTTTACTTTGTATGCTTCGTAATTTTATCTCTACTTAAATTTTTGCTATTTATATATTTATTTGCTTAACTATATATCAGCTATTCCTCCCTGTACTGGTCCCTTTCCTCTTTCTGGAACAAAATATCAATGCCTGCAGTTGAAAGGAGAAGGGGATCATTTTGGCTTGTGATTTCACAGGTTTCAGTCCATGGTTGGTTATCTCCATGGCAGAAATGGAATGGTGAAAGGGTATGGCATAGAATATGGCAAGGGTATGGTATAAGCTGCTCAAACCAGGGCAGCTAGGAAGCAGGGAAAGAAGGGAAGAGCTAGGGACAACACTACAACCTTCAAGTCATGGGTCAGGAGGAAAACCAAGAAGCTAATCTTTGCCCTCCCATGAGCCAGCAGCAGTTGAAGGCCAGGAGGAGAAACAAAAAGCAAAACCATGCTCTCCTGTGAGCCAGCTGGCACATGGGCTGGGAGACAAGAAAAGTGCCCCTCCCCTCTGTAAGCAACCAACTGATTTGGAGGAACACAGGCTGAAATGATAACAACTGGAGGAAAAAAATCTTAATGCTTATATTGTTTGATTGACTTTGCAGGCCTAAATCTGATAGTCTGAGTATCTATTTAGAGGATAACAATATGTAATATAGCAACTATGGTGGATTTCCTTCTGTCTTATTTTTCAAATCCAATATTATTTTCACTGTTTAGTTTTGTTCTGTTTTATTGTTTTTTATTCTCTTTGAAATAAAAAATTTTTTAAAAAAATAATATAACCTTCTTGGTCATGCCCCAGTGCTCCTTGCTTCACATGCATCTACAAACTCCTGAATGGGTTGATCCACTGAGTTTAGCTCCCCCCATGATCCAAACGCCTGCCAGAAGACTGACCTCTGAACACATGAGATTTTGGGGGAACATTTTTGTGTTTTTCAAAATAATTTTTTACTAATTATTTATTTTTATTAGTATATGTTTGTAGTACATAATGATTATATTTAACATAGGGAATTTGTACATGTACATAACATGTTTTTGGTGCCCTTACTCTCATATCTCTTCCTCCTCTCTTCAGCTCTCCATCTCCTTCTCATTTGAAAATTCTCTATTTTCATTTATTCTTCAGTTCTCTTTTTTAATCCTTTTTTCCCCTTTCTTCCCCTGCCCTCCCCCATTTCTTGTTCCTCTTCCCACTTGAAAAAGGTCTTCCTACTTCCTATTATCTAGCTTTTATTTGGCTTTTTATTATATTTTGTATTTATCATATAAGAGAAACCATGCAATATTTAAATACGTATGTCTGATTTATTTCACTTAACATTATAGGCTTAAGGTACATACACATACCTACAAAAGGATACCTCAAGTTTATCCTTCTTTATAACATAGTATTATTCCATGGTATATAAATACATTTTCTTTATTGAGTCATCTATTGATAGACATATATGCTGTTTGAAAGTTTTAGCTAATATAAATTGTACTTCTATAAACATGTATTCATGTATTGTTGTAATGTAATGTCTTTAACACTTTCAAGAAGATTCCTAGAAAGGGAATAGCTGGGTCAAATGGAATTTCTATTTTTAGTTTTTTGAGTCATCTTCATACTGATCTCCAATGGGACTGTACTAAGTTGAAACCCCACCAACAATCTAGAAGGGTTCCTTTTTCCCCACAGAATTCCCAGAATTGTTGTTTGATTTCTGGATGAAACCATTATTTGTAGGATAATACGGTATCTCAATGTTATTTTAATTTGCATTTCCCAAATAGCCAGCAACATTCAACATTTCTTAATGTACTTATTTGGCCATCTGTACTTCTTCTGAGTAGTGACTCTTCACTTCAAGTGCCCACTTTTTGATTGAGTCTTTTATTTTGGGGGTCAAATTTTTTGAGATTTTTTATATTTTCTAGATATAGTCCTGTGTTTGGGGAATAGCTAGGAAAAATATTTTTTTTACCATTCTATAGGTTGTCTCTTCATCTTGTTGGTTGTTTTCTTTGCAGCGAAGAAGCTTTTTAATTTGATATGATCCCATTTGTCAATTCTCAGTATTATGTCTTCTACCCTTGGGATTCTGTTCAGAAAGTTCTTGTTTACGCCTACATCATCAGGAGTTTTACCTACTTTATCGTCCAGAAGATTAAGTGTTTCTGTTTTAACATTTAGATCTTCAATCCATTTTGATTTTTGTTTAATACACAGAGAGATATATAGGTCTAGACTTAATTTTCTGTATGTGAATGCCCATTTTCCCCAGCACCATTTATTAAAGCGGCTATCTTTCCTCCAGTGTATGTTTTTGGCCCTTTTGTCAAAGATAAAACAGTTGAATGTGTCTGGGGTTTTTTCTGCATCTCTGTTTTGTTCCATTGATCTACATTTCTGTTTTTGTACCAGTACCATGATATAGCTTTGTAATATAGCTTCAAATCTGTGATTGTGATGTTTCCTGCTTTGCTATTGTTACCCAAAATTGTTCTTCCTATTCTGGGTCTCTTCTGGTTCCATAGAAATTTTTGGATTTTTTTTCCTCTATATCTTTGAGGAATATTGTTTGTATTTTGATTGGATTTATGTAAAATCTATATATCAGTTTTGGAAATATGGCCATTTTTATTAGACTGTTTGTAACTATTCAATAACATGGGATATTCCATTTTCTGATGTCTTCTTCAACCTCCTTCTACATTAATTTTAAATGTAAAGATCTTTTACTTCCTTGGTTAGATTAATTTGTAAGGATTTAAATTTTCTTGATGTCACTATGAATATTATTGTTTTCCTAATTTCTTTCTAATTTCCTAAATTTCATTTCTCTAATTTCTTCATTATTAGTGCATAAGAAAGCTATTGATGTTTGTGTACTGACTGTCCATTCTATTACATTACGGAATTTGGTTATTTGTTCTACAAGTCTTCTAGTGGAATTTTTTTGAGTCTTGTAAGTAGAGTCATGTCATCTACAAATGATACTTCCTTTCCTATACATTTCTCTTTTATTTCTTTCTCTTGCCTTATTGCTCTGGCTAATGTTTCAAGGACTCTGTTATATAGGACTGGTGATACTGGACATCCTTGTCTTGCTCCTGATCAGGTTTTTTCCTATTTAATATGATGATGACAGTAGGGTTTTAATAAATGACTTTAATTAGATTGAAATAAGGTCATTAAATACTTATTTTCTTCAGGGTTTTAAGCATAAATGGATGTTGGAATTTGTCAAAGGCTTTTCCTGCATCTATCCAGATCTTCATGTTATTTTTTCCTTTGTTTCTGTTTATGTGATAAACTACATTAATTGACTTGCATAGGTTGAACCATCCTTGCATCCCTGGGATGAAGCCTACTTGGTCATGGTAAAGTATCTTTTTGATGATTTGTTATCTTCTTTTTCCCAGTATCTTATTATTTTTGCATCTATGTTCATTAAAGAGATTGGTTTATAGTTCTATTATTTTGGTTGGGTCTTTGGTTTTGAAATCAGGGAAATGCTAGCTTCCAGGAATGACTCTGTGAGTACGCCTTCTCTTTCAATTTCATTAAAGAGTTTGAAGCAATACTAGTGATAGATCTTCCCTGAAGTTCTTGTAGAATGTGGCAATAAATTTATTAGGACCTGGACTTTTCTTAGTGGATACATTTTTTTATTATTGCTCCCATTTCTTTGTCTTTTACTGGATTATTATGTTATATTGGTTCTGTTTTCATAATTCATATGCATCTAGGGATCTCTCCATTTCTTCTGAGTTCTCCAGTATATTGCTGTACAGGTTTGTAAAGTAGTAGAGGATAATATTCTGGGTTTTGGCACTGTCCACTGTGATTTTATCTTTTTCACTTCTAATTGCATTGCTTTGTGTCTTTTTTCTCCTTTTCTTGATAAGACTGGCTAAAGGTCTGTCTATTTTGTTTATTCTTTCAAAGAACCAGCTCATTGATTCATTGATTCTTTGGATTATTTTGTCATCTTCATTTCACTGATTTCTACTTTCATCTTTATAATTTTCTTGCTTGTATTAGCTCTGGATTTGGATTTTTCTTGTTTTTCTAGAACCATGAGGTACATGATTAGGTTATTTATTTGGGTGTGCTCTGTTTTTCTGATGTGGGAATTCATAGCTATAAACATTTCTTTTCAGACTATCGGACATTTTGGATTTAAGCCATAACATTTTCCCCAGCCACTCCCCACAAGTGGTCATATATATTTCATTATGCAAAATTCATCTAGTCACCTCTAAGAGTCTGAACAGTTTTAGTATTGCTCAAAAATCTAAGTCCAAAGTTCTTTCTGACAGGCAAACTCTTAGCTGTAAGCTCATATAAAAATAATAAGGAAAGGTAAACACTCCTAATATACAATTCTAAAAGAGAGAAAAGGGGAGCTAGAAAGGAATTAAATCAAAGCAGGATCAAAAACCAGCAGGGAAATTAAATCCTATAACTCCATGCACACCACCTGAGCTATGTAGTAGTGAGGTATTAGATTCAAAAGAGCTTGCACAGTCCCAGTCCTATGGTCTTGCTTGTTGCAGTCCATATGACCTCTCTCTTGGGCTGACTTTGGTTACTGCCACTGAATTTCCTTGATAGATGCTCCTTGTTCCAGGCATCTCCAACTTCTTGGGGGTCTTCACTGTAGCTTTGGCTTTACTTTTACAGCTTCATGCACATCTCACTTTTGGGCTCCTGGAAGAAACTATGACTCTGACACTATATTGCCTGATCTCCAAGGCTTTTCTCTTAAATCTGGGTGTAAGCCTCCATGACCACATAACTACAGCAATCTACATGCCTGGAAAACAAGCAACATATGGATAATAACAAGGTCTTCTGCTAGCTCAAGCAGTTGTCAGGCAGCCTTAGACCATAGCTATAGCAGTCTAGGTGACTAAATTTGGGGAAACATTCCATAAGGGAACATTTCCCAGGGAACACAGTACCCTGGGCCCTTCTTTCCAAACCATCATCTTCCAAAAGTATTTAATCTTTTATACTCTTGAGCCTATAATGGATGGAATCTGGCAATTTCCTGAGATGCCCTGAAAGAATCTTGCATTTGTGGGCACTAGGCATTGAATGCCAATGTCAGTATCTCCACAGTCCCTCCTCCTGATCCATGTTAATCAAAAATATCCTCAGAATATTGCCAATTGTCTCTCATGGACAAAGTTGGCCACAAATAAAAATATTTCCTTTTATCTGTAACACATCCCATTTCTAATTGTGTGATTGTTGGCTACGAAGAGTTAACCTTAACAAGAAGGAGTCTCTCTACAGTCATCCTCAGCCTCTGGGAGTTACTTCTGCAGGAGGTCTTAGAAGTTGTGCCCTTCTTCAGAGGATAGCTTTAAGCAATGAATTGATGACAAAGCGAAGAGTAAAATAACCATATAGATGGGATAAATGTGTTCCATTGTTCCCAGTGAGTTCACACCAAAGCTTTACTTTAGGTAAAACCACAGCTTTGCTTAGGTTTCCCTCATCTTATCCTATTTCCTTACCCCTGTATAGGATCCTCCTGAGAGCACTCTTTAAATAACCACTTGCATAAAAATTCTCATATGAGGGTCCATTTCTGGGAATCTAACCTGAGACATGTAAGAAAATAGATAAGGAGAAAATAAAATAATGTTTACACAGCATTACAAGTTCATCCCTAACACTTGAGAAACAGACTTTATCCAAGACATTAATCGACATCTGATCTTTCTAGAGAAAAGATCAGATATAATACTTGGTTCTACATGCAGAATGTAACAAGGAGTAAATGACTGTGGAGGTAAAGGTAACAATTCATTTCTGTTATTATGTTCTGCCCATCAACATTTTTAAACTGTTGATCAAGAAAGTGTGATCTTTGCTTTTCCCTTTTTATGGTGAATATGTAATCGTTATCAAAGTTGTAAATAATATGACTCTCCTTCCTCACATATCTTTTTAACTGAAGGCAAAATAACCTACCTTTCTCCATTGAGAAGCCACATACTTTCTGCAAGAAGCTTTTGTTAATACTTTATCTTCTTCTGGGACATCTTTAATCTGTTTCAAAACACTCAAATCTTAACTCACATTTCATGTCCTGATTTTACACTCACAGTGTTTCACACAGAATTTCCAAATTCTCACAGCCAAAAATTCCTCCTGTGGAAGCTTTTTCTTGTATTGACATTTATTTGTGCTTACTTCATACCCTTTCTACAAAAATCCTGGGCTGGATGAATGTCTTATTCTAATTTGTATTGTACTTTAATTCTATCCTTATCTAGTGTTTGTTAAAGAATAAATAAATGAAGAAAGATTATTTCTGTGGACTCTTATTTCGTTTCTTTTTAGTAAAAGTTGTAAAAATAAATCATTCCAAATAACCTTAAGAAGAATTAAGAGTACCTCAGATAAAATCCATATTTTTAAGAAATAAAACAAATATACAACTAATATGTATATGCCCTTTCATCGATTCTTCAAAAGTTTTTCAGTTATGAAGTGTATTCTCAAATACACTTCTCTATAGTACTTCTCAGTTCAGGGCTGGAAGCTGATTCTAGATCACTGCCTAAACATTGGTCAATATAAAGAAGTAGTTGAGTTTGTTCATATGCCCCTTTAACTGTCTGTGTCAAGTAACAAGAGCCAAGTAAAATATGGTTGCTCAGAATCATTGCTACATAACAGGGCTAGCCATAATTTTTTTACTATTATTTTAAAAAACAAAACAGAAAAAGATAAAAATGATAGAGTTTCAAAAATAGCAGGAAATTAACATTAGTTAATATATTGCATATTATTATCTTAGAAGTAGTTGTTCAGGTTACAAGATTCAGGCATGAAAAAAATGAGCAAACAATCAAACAATGAAACCACAAACTATTCTTTTTGATGAACTAACAGAGACTAATAATATAGTTATATATCTTGTGTATATATATATATATATATACATACACATATAAATATGTACACCTGTGTACATATAATATTTTCCCATCTTCCTTTTTTCCTTTTCCCTATCCCAGTTGTTCTTTTCTTTTGAGCACTTTCTTTCCCTTTCATTATCACAATATCTATTATACATTTTGAATCTTTTAAAAAAATTATTATTTCAGGCTAAAAAGACACAGAAAAGAAAAACAAAAAGTAATACATTTTGATCTTATTACTTTCTCAGTTAGCCATAATTTTTCAGTAAAAAATTTTAATACTAGGCTAGGAAATGCCACATTCCCAACCCTGCGTCAGGAAACAATATTTTATTCTGATTGGGTTTAGTTTGCACCTAGAAGTGATTTTAAGTTCCTGAAAAAACTCACATACTTCAAAACCAGCTAACAGGAAATGAACAATGGTTACTATATTTTGATTGGCTTTAGTCTGTTTTCTATTATTTAATTTCAATATGTGTGAAGGCATGGACAGCCATTTCGAAGAAAACCAGAGACATTATGGTAGCCATTGTTAATTTCCTATGGTCTTGTTTTGAAGTCCCATAATGCCTTCATTTTTTTGTTTTGATTGGTTTTATACTATTTTGTTTTATTTGAATTGTGTGTGAAGGTATGAACAACTATTTCAAAGAAAACAAGAGACATTATAGTAGCCACTGTTGATTTCCTATTGTCTTGTTTTGAAGTCTGTAATGCTTGCATTGTTCTGTTCTGATTTGCTTTGTTTTTTGTTTTGTTCTCTTTAAAATAAAAAACAATTTAAAAAACCCACACACTGTACTGTAAATTTGAAATGAACATTATTTGAAAAGAGGGAGAGAAGGATAGTTTCAGAGGGGCTCATCTCCCATATGATTAAGATGAGAACTTTTAATGCTGAAGATATTGAGTGAAAGAAGTCAATTTGTGCTTTACAGGGTAGTTACACTTGGGCCACACCAGTATAAAATAGAGCTGCCCTTAAGCTTGCCATCAGATGAGGAATTCAAGGATATGTCCTAAAGTATATAGCCAAATGTAAAAGTGGTTCCAAAATAAATAGAAGCTTATTTTTCTTTCATGGTAAGTCAGAAGTACATAATCCTGGTGAGGTTGCTTCTGCTGTACTTTGTCTCATAGTCAAACATAATTACAGGAGAAACTACAAAATGAATTCTTTACTCTAGATGACATTATATTCAACTAATAATGAGGTATTTTATTACTTAGGGTAAAAAAGGCTAAAAATAATGAGAGAAAAATAGCAATCTCTGCCTGTGGTTTAGGAACTCCAAAGACTCACATGATTCACACTTCCTTATGTTCTGTTCTTAGGTATGGACAGCATATAACCTGCCTCTAAGCCACAGAATCTGGAAAAGATGGAGGCATCTGTGGTGGTACAGGGCTATGTTCCCAGCCCTTGGGAGGCTGAGGCACAATTGCTATGAGTTCAAGGCCAGCCTGAACTACACAGTTTGAGACCCTGTTTCAGAAAACCAAAAAAAAAATCACAAAAGAAAAAGATGACAAAATATAGATAATTAGTATACATGATATATAAATTATCTCACATAAAGTTGTATCATCTGTCTTTCAGGAGAGTTTTTCCTAGAGATGGCTGGAAGAAAGCAAGCACCCACACTGGAGAATGTACATGGCAAGGAATTGGGTGTTTTCTAGGAGCTGAGAGTAGGTGCTGGCCAACAGCCAGCAAAGAATAAAGCTCTTCATTCAGTGACCACAAATAATTGAAGACTGCTAACAACTGCAAGAGCAAGAAAGCAGACCCCGTCCAAGTCAAACTTCCAGAGAAGAATTTTACTCTTGGCTGAAACTTCACTGCACTCATGTGATACCCTTATAAGATCATGGCTAAGTTGTGCCCACATCCTTGACCCTCAGAAAATAAAATAATAAATGTTTATTGTATTATGCCACTAAGTTACTGGTAATTTATTGTACATTAATAGAAAACTAATATGTTAACACTGAAGGCAACTGATGATATTCAACATACTGTTTAAAAGCCTTAATGTGGTATCTAATATACACTAAGTGTTTGTGAGATATGTCATAATCATCATCATCATCATCAAAATCATCCTAATTTCCTAATCACAAACTCCTTCAATTTGTCATCAAATCCCTCAGCAATCTGGTAGTGAAGCACAAAATTCCAATATGGTGAACAGCTCTTTCTATATCACTTCTAGACTTCTTCGAAGCAATCAACTTTAAAATCTAATTGGAGTTGAATTATCACTGCACTGGTGATCCTTGGATATTCATCTGCCACCTACTCTAAGAAATTTCCCTCTCAAGCATACAACAATCTCTTGGTCATGCCTCACTGAGGCAGAGTTGAAGAGAGTAGAATACGGCACAGTACACTATGGGTTCAGCTAAGAACTGCAGAGCAGATGACAGAAGATAGATCAATCACTGTGGAGTCCAGCCAAGAACAAAAGAAAGAACTAGCTAGAGGTTAAGTAGTAAAAAAATTAAAATTAAAAAAAAGCTATATTGCAAGGGTTAGCTTAGAATGTCATAAAGTAGTAGTAAAATATTGAAATAATAAAGTCAGAGTGAAATTAATCAATTGCTTTGAAATCTGAATTTATGCAGTTTAATATTATCTAGCAGAAACAATAAGAGCATCTGCTTAATATCATGACATGTGACAAGAATACCAGGAGGAATTTTAAATATTTTTTCTTAAAAGATAGGAGAATAGAAAATAAAGTATCTTTCAGAGTATTTCAAGATAAAGCTTTTACAAGACCAAATAAAACCTGAGCTATTTTAGATGATAATGTGTTAAAGCAAATTAAGATCTCCTACATCAAACAAAGATTGCACAGCTAAGCCATTACATATAATATAGTGAGGCAGAAAAATAAAATCTACTCTATGAAGTATATAAAACAAATAGGAATTGCTGTTATGAGACACCATAAAATAGTCAATAATTCAAAAGATGATTAAAAATAAACAACATATTAGTAATAAAAACCTGGCAGGGAGAACATTCTAATAATGGATTTTATGCTTTGCCTTATAGCAACTGAAGAATCTTAGAGGAAATATGAGGAGAGTAGCTATTACAAGAAAAAACCCATTTTAGTTTTTGCATGTTTATTTTTATTCTTAAAGCATCATTAAAATAGCATACTCTAAAAGGAGAAAGAAAGCACTTGAAAATAATGAAAAACTAAACCATAAAGTTGCTAAAAATAGAAAAGAATTATTTCTCCAAGAAGTCTGGTATCATTAAATGCTAGAAGACACCAGAATAATTATGTAATTTTTAAAACTACTATACTGTTGACAAGGATTAAATTCTTAGCACTTAATGGATTTTTCTATTTTTCCATGCTCCTATTCTACAAACATAGTAGATTAACTTCCAAATGTTAGTGAACATATAAGCAAAACACTTTAACATTGCTTCTATTTAGAATATTACATTTCCACAGAATTTTCAATTTTTTCCCAGAACCTCTCCCTGTTTCTGTTTGTTTGTTTGTTTGTTTGTTTGAAAAGGGTTTCATTACACAGTTTATACTGGTTTTGAACTCATTTTGTAGTTCAGGCTGGCCTCTAACTCATACAGATCCTCCTGCCTCAGCGTCTGAAGTGCTGGGATTACAGGCATGCACCATGACACTGAGCTCTCGCTATTTCTAACATCAGTACTAATATAATACCAAAGACAATCCCCAAGAGTTTCTTGTCAATGTAGAGTCATTTTGTGTCAAAAAAAAAATACATAATTGTAGCAAGACAACAGGGCCACTACATTCCATCAACTAGTGTCACTATAATTCTAATCTTTACCATCTTTTTAACTTTGCAAAACCTAATCTATAAATCCTTTAATGCCCCATTTTTATGATGCATTCATCCTGATGATCACACCAAAAGTGATTCTTTTTTATGGAATAGTCTATTTGAAGAAATAATCTAAATCTCGGTGGCATCACTTCATACACAGGGTCCTATATTATGTCTTTTTATATGCCTCATTTTCAAGCTAAAGATTGAATGCAACTTTATTTCTACCAAAAGAATAAGGACATTGCCTTGCAAATGTATGCTAAGAAATATAATAGATATTTAATAAGAGAATCAATAAACAAATGAATAAGTGAATTAAAAAATGAAATGATTAGAGAATTGTTAAACTCTATGCTGCTAACCCACCTCCAACTGTACTAAAAATGCAAAGAAGAGAAAGATGAATAAATGTAAATAAGTCTATCAGTTCACCATGAGTTGTGAGGTGAGGATTAAAAATGGCAAGGAGTGGATAAATGATATTTTATATAGCAGAATGTGGCACACTAAAGCAGCGACAGAATAACATATACAAAAATCAACGTGAAGCATCTTCTTACTGCAATGTGCCTTTCCCAAATTACAGCAGTTTGTAGTTTTCAAGCTTCTTGAATTCATTTATTTACAAGGAAACTCACAGAATTTCTTCACTGAAATATGAACTCTCAGAAATGAACTGGTAACCAGAACTGATCAGTGAAACAAATTACCTGGCAGGACAAAATAGAACCAAAGGTAACATGGCCATTCATAATTTAAGAAATGCACTGGGATTGCTACAGTCATTTAGAAAGTATTATGCAATATGGAACAAACTATGAATCACAAAGGCCATTTTTCTTTACACAACAGGATATGAGGGTATGGCAGCTACTAAGAAATTCATCTTAATGAGAATTTAGTTGCCAGTAAAAATTCAGCTGAAATGATGTCTCATAATTCTACATCTGCCTCTCAAGAATACTTACAGTCCACATCCTGGGATTTCAGATCCCAGACTAAAATAGCCATACGGTTCAGAGGGAGACTCATTATACTATAGTAAGGTAATTACTATACTGTTTCAAATGGTAATGGTGACCAATTAGGCTTTGGTACTGCAAATACTGGGAGTTTGACAGCAGTGCTCAAGAGAAATTTTGTATACTGAAATTCAAGTTTCATAATGTCTTTCCACTAAATATTTTGAAATAAATTTAGCATTAAGATTTTCAGTATGCTGAGCTGTCAGTCATGCTTTAGTTTTCTGATAGCGCTCTTTGAAGAAAACATGGTGCATTATTTATCCTGATCAGTAACAGCAGGTATGTCCAACCTAACACCTCCACTAACAATCTACAGACATTTTGCCATTTTGTACTGGAGAAAAAGCTTAATTTTCTATACAGTATGAATAAGCCTTTCAGAAAGCAATTTCAAAGGAGATTTCCAGAAGCAACTTCTAAGGGCAGCTGAAAGAATGATGCTTTTAGTATGCTTTGATAACTATCAAGATTTCCAAATTACATAAATGCTTAATAACACATAAGCATTTCTAACCTGGGCCTGAATACAATATTACTTCTCCTGGAGAACCTTAAAGAGTATTTGAAAGGCATTTCAACAGTACTTTTAGTTTAGGACATGTGAAAAGTAATTTGAGAACTATAGTCAGTTAAAAATTTTTGTGGATTTACTGTCTCCTGGAGGATATTATAATTAAATACTTACATGAAATAGGTGTGATTTATATTTTTATAGCCACCACCAGTAGATATGTTTCAAATAAGGTAAAAACAAACTCACTTTTGCAGAATAAACATTGAGAGGAAGTAGAGATGCTTATTCTAGAAACAGTAGACTGATACAAAGGCAGACACAATATTCTATTTATATTACACTTTTTATGTCACATTGAAAGAAATTGTTCTGAAGTAACTGAATAACAACAAAACTAAACCATAATATCACAAATTAAAAGGGATGGGAGAATAACAAAAAGCCACAAGGACTCAGTACTCATTTGCATTACATTTATTGCACTTGACAATAAATTTTAAATATTTCAAACAAAAGTCCAAGTAAGATGCTTTAATTTCAAAGCAGAAGTTAAAACAGTGTAAAAACAATAGCTAATCATAATATTTACCAAGCTCCAATATACTCATGATATTCAAACTGTCAGAAAATGTTACATAGTATAAACGTAAATTATTTAAAGAAGAAGGGGGGAGGAAATGGGCCATCGCCTATTTTCATTGCCTTCAAATCTACACATGCCCTCCAGTTTTGCTCAACAGAACGTGGAGAAAGTAATCCTATAACTTCTAAGTTTGGGCCTTAAGACAGCTACAGCTTTTACCTTCTCACCAGAACTGTCTCCATTTGGACTTCAGCTATTATGATAGGAAAATCCCAGGGAACATGGAGAGGTCATAGTTAAGAAAATTAAGGTATCCTGGTCACCTGAACATCTAGTGGACTGCTAACTGCAATTCCCACTATGTAAATGGCCATCTTCAGCTAACCAGCCCAATGAAATTGCTGAAGAATTGTCACATGTCAAGTTTTTATATAATTTCAAAGAAAAACATCTATGAGTATCTGAATAATTAATTGAATTAGATTTTCCTTCTTCAACCATATGCAGGTAAGGTCAAATTCTCTCATATTTCAATAAAAAACATATTGAAAAAGATCAAATGTAGAATTAAACATGAGAATTCAATTATTCTCATTTAGAGAAACATCAAAGAGACCTAAAAATATAACATCACTAATATTAATATTTTTATTTGGAAATCATTATTTTTCATAAAAGTATATGATTTATGTTAAAATTTAGTATTTTAGAAAATTCATTTAGTTTTGTTTACAGTTTATGGGAAGGAATCCAGGCCTTCTCACTGAACTAATCTCCAGACCTTTTTTATTTTTTATTTCAAGATAGGGTTTTGCTATCACCAAGGCTGGGCTTAAACTTTTGATCCTTTATGAATTATCACTCTCATACACTAAAATTCACCATTATAAAGCATACAATTCAGGGATTTAAAGTGTATTCACAAAGTTACAAACATTACCACTACTTACTTTGAGATGTTTTTATCACCCCAAAAGGTAAGAACCACATATTCATTAATAGTCACTCCCATTTCATGTACTTCCCAGTCCCTAGCACTGATTTATCTGCTGTCTGCCAATTCTGGACATCTCCTTTAAATGGAATCATACAATTTTTTTTTCACTTTATATGATGTTTCAGTGACTAATCCATATTGTAGCATATGTCAAAACTTCATTCCTTTTTATGGTCAAATATTCCTTTATATGATACACTGCATTTTATTTATCCATTCACATACTATATGGTCTTTGGGTTTCTACTTTCTGGCCATTATAATTTTTATGTAAGTATTTATGTAGAATATCTTTGTAATTATCTTGGGTATAAACTAATATTTTATGTTAATTGATAAATATTTTAAACATTTCTAAGCTATAAATATCAGTTATAAAGGTCACATAAATGAAAGTCTTTGAGACTTCCAAAATTATTTAAAAGTATAATGGCTTCCTGAGACCAATAACTTGAAAACAAAAAATTTGCTGCAAAACAAAAAAATTTTTCCCACTTTCCTTTTCAAGGAAATATGAGAATACAGTTTTCTCAAATTTCCTTTAAATCATTGATTCAAAGAAATTCAGACTCTCAGCTTTTATAAAATTTGCTCTCTTAAATGCTTTATTTCTTCCTAATTGTTCTTAAGGGAAACAGTAATAAACCAATATAATAAAGTCATCCAAATGAGGGTAACTGTCATGATAACATAGTTCTTTCTCTATGAAAATCCTAAAATAGTTGAAATGCTGTATTACATTTTATAAATGCTAGAGCTTTCTCAAAACGTTGAACTTCCATTTCAGACATACAAGCTTTCTATCCATAAGCTAAATGGGCTACAGGCTCCTACGTCAGCCCTTGGAACTCTTGAGATAATTTCCTTGGGGAAGAGATCTCTAGTGCTGTCAATCTATTTTTGAAAGTCTAGTAATTGGCATTCCTTTACTTTCTACTCATTTTTAACAGAATACTCTTCTCATTAGTCCTTTCACAATTATAATTCTTGAACAAGTACTTAATATTGGATGTAAGGGAAAGCTTTTCACATTGCCTGTTACAAAACATACTTGAAACAGATATATTCCAAATCATATTAAGTTCATAAACAACTCTAGTATATTTTTGGTGCCTTCAAATGACTACACATGGAACTGAATTGCTGCATCAAAACATGATTATACATGTACTTTTCACTATCTGAATCTCTTCAAATTTAAAATTCATTAATGTAGTCAGCTACCTTCTTAAAGACATTAGGTCAAGTTTTTCTGTATGTGATAAATTAAAGTTCTAAATAGACATTAAAAATAGGTATCAGGATATTTTTAATCATCCTCCCATTATTAAAGAACCATATAAGTAATAAGCATACATTCTTGGGTAATGGTTTACCCTTCTTTATTGAGAATTGAAAATCAAGTCTTCTTAGGACAATTGTTCCACAGAGTGGGATAGAAATTTCCTCCAGACAGTTCATCTCAGTTTTCTCAAAGGTCATCCAATTATTCTTGATTGAATTCCCTTGAGACATTTTAATTTAGAAATGTTTCCTCATTAATGCAGACATCTCACAAGTTTTGGGAGACAGTCACAAAATCATTCATTTAAAATGTGAATTTTGAAAGGAAAGTCTATGCTTTCAAGATGTTTTGGACATAATCTTGAAACATATGTATCCGTCCTGTAAAAGGGGAGACATGTTACATTCAGAATTCATTTTGCACTAAAAGTCAAAGTTTTTGGAGTTCAAATCACTGTTTCTTATTAACTAAAGCAGCATAAGGAAATTACTGTGCATCTTGAAGACTCATGTGTCTCATCTGAAAAAGGAGAAGCAACATCACTGCAACTAATTCAAAAAGCAAGTAAACTGTTTCATAAAATATAGGGGTTTGTATTTTGATATATTTAATTATTAAGTTATGACATCTATCATTACAATAAAAATCAACATAAGATGACATAGAAGAAATTTAAGAAGAAATTCACTACAATGTAAAGTAGAATGGTTATTACCCTAAATGCATCAAGAACAGGCATAGTAATGGAAATAAGCTGGTCAGAAAATATTATGCTAGTTTTTTGTTGGTTTGGTTTGGTTTTAGAAAAGAAGAGAGGTGGTCAAAAAGCTGTATCCCCCATCCTTCAACATAGACTTTCGTTCCAAGTCTTTCTCTATCCTACTATGCCTTTCTCCATGAGCGCTATACCACCACAACTTGATTATGGTAGCAAACACTCAGTTTAAGAAGGACTTCCTGCTTAAATATCAGTGTGTTTAAAACTCTATATAACTATAAATAATTAACCATAGTCACCACACTGTACTATAGAGCACTAGAATTTAAACCTCATGATCCAACTATTTTTGTATATTTGAAATTAGTAAGATATGAGGATTTTAAATAGTTCTAAAACCAAGAAATGATAAATGTTTGAGGTGTTGGCCATGCTTATTCTGATTTGATTACACTGTATGTATCAAAATACTCTACTGTAAATATGTAAATTAATGTCCATTATAAAGAAACACACTAAAATGCTAAAAAAAGACTAAAAAAAACCTTACTAATAAACTACTTAAGAAGATTCAATGCTTAGTGCATTTCTAAAAATATTCTTTTCCATAAGTTCTGAATGTTTATACCCATTTCACTTGTCTTAATCACTAGATTCTTCTTAGTTAAGCTGTTAAGACACTACTTACCCTCTCCAAACCATTGAACCAGCAAATAATTAGTATTTTGAACAATTTGCTAAGTTTACAAATCTTAATATTTTGAGTGTATTTATTTGAAAAGTTCTTTATTGAGCACCTTCTACTTAAATTTTGTAAAAGATTTAATATGGTTTCATGAGTATATTTCTCAATAATATATTCAAAATACATACCTGATTGTATACTTCCAATGTACTCAATTCAAATTTATTATAACCTGAATGCCTTGTATAAGCTATTTTATAAGAAAGCTCCTTTAGAGACAAAAAGGAAAATCCCTTTAATCACATAAAAATCCAGGCACAATGCCTTGCTTATCATTGTGTCTCATACTATTGATTTGACTGAATACAGAATTTTCTCTCATATTGAAGAATTCTTAGGTTAATTCTGAAACTAGCTCACAGAATTCAGAAATAAGGCAACTAAGTAAGGCCTATCTTGCCAATTTAGCTCCTAATAATCATTAAAAAAGTGAAGAGAATTCCTACATAAAAAATCAACTCTGAAGTAAAAAGGAGCATATATCCATTACACAGTACTCCCTCCCAATTAGACTCTAATAGGGAGCTGAACAAGTCTATGTCATATCTGTCTCTCTGATTAAAATTAAATGGTGCTTATAGAAGAAGCTCAATAGGTATCAGAATATACTCAATCATCTTTATACTTTTAATTGCCAAGGAAAAGTCTGCTTTTGCAGTAATATTTTATATAGATTCATTACAGGATAAAAATGAAAGAATAAAGCTATGAAAGTATGAAGTGAAGTGGAAAGGCCTTTCCCATTTTTCTTTGTCCACGTCACTTAGCTTCAGGTACAAATACATTTGACTGCATTCTGATGGGCTTCACAGTTTATAAGACAAAAAACTAAAAAGTCTGAATTAAAAGTGTTGTAGCTTGACATAACTAATACCATCTTTTGCCATGTATTTGACCCAGAAGAGTGAAAAATTACTCAGGGTGCAAATCCCATGAGAAAAGCAGAATGAGCTGTACCCACAAAGAGAAAAATTAACCTGCTCAACAAAGAAGTAGGATACAGGTGTCAACCAAAAATTAATGTAAGATTCTAACTAAATTGTTTCCAACAGGACGTCTTTTTGTGGTTCCCTGTTTTAAAAGTTATGTAACTTTCCAGTTCAGTGCCACTTGTTTGAACTCTGAAATACGGGTCCACAAGTGGTTGCTAGCTCAACTAACAAAATTCCAAATTTATCAATTTGGCTGCTTGGGTTCCTATATTGTTCATGAACCCACTTCAAAAAGCTTATTAAAATTTAATGTCAATAAGATTAATAGAAAATTTCAAACCTGATTCCCAGAATTAATCTATTTTCTACTCTGTAGCCAAAGAAAAAGAAAAAAAAGATAATAATGTTTTAAATTCAAGATTACTCTCTACCCCTGGCCTGTAAGAAATTAATCAGAGTCAAAATGGAATCACTGGGGTCCGACCCTGACAAACAGATGCTGTAGCGGCCCATAAGGGAAAACTCTCAGCATTTGCCTGAAAACAGAACTATGGAAGGATGTGAGCAGCATAAAACAGCCAATCACTGAGACAGAACCTTGCCTGAGAGAGCTTCCCAGGCCAAATCTAATGAAACAGCCTGCTGTGACATTAAAATTAGTTTTACCTGATAATTGCAGCCACATGACCATCAGAGCACTCAGGTCCTAAATAATGAGCCTTGAAAGCAACTTAGATAGCTCTTCTCCTTTCTCCAGTAAAACCCTAATCTCTTTTGTTCCTCTAAATTATAATGCTATACTTTGTTTATTGCCAAACAAAACTTCCTTATCTGAAGATTCTTTTTATATTTCTGACTTTGGCAGGTTAGCCAGCAAGTGGTTGATTAATAGATATGTTTCTACATGTAATTTCAACAATAGGAACAAAATGTGTATATATCAAATGTTGCTTCTATGTTAAGTACTGTGCTAAGAGTACAAGTACTGTGGCAAGAGCCATGTATTTATTGGCTCATTTAACTTACATACCTACACTTATCTATGCCTTAAAAATGCACAAAGTGAAGTTCTAAGAGTCTCTCTATTTCACTCAAGGCCCTACAATTTATAAAAAGAAGAATTGGGCTTAAAGCTCTCTTTAAAAAGACCAAAAGTGAGAGAATAGAAGAGATTTCTGAGCAACACAATTTTTAATTTTTCCAATATGTCAATGTAAAGCTGAATGCTATAAATAATGTATTATATGATAGACCACATCTCTGAGACTTGAGTAACCACAGGTAAGATGGGAAAGACATAGCCTACCAGTATTTTAAGTTTACAAAGAAAGAAAAGGAATGAAAGAAGGAAGAAGGAAGGAAGGAAGGAAGGAAGGAGAGGAGAGGAGAGGAGAGGAGAGGAGAGGAGAGGAGAGGGAAAGAGGAAAGGGAGATGAGGAAAGAGAAAAACAGTTATAAAGATAGTTAACAAGTATTCAGTGGTTTTGCAACTAACGAATATGCACTGTATTAAGACACACCAATAGGAAAAAGCAACGGCACAACACTCATATGTTAGAAAATCAAAAATCCCATAAAGAAATATAGAGAATGTGCTTGGTTCTGATTAGTGCATTGCAACAATATCAAAACACAGTGATATTTTACAGGAATTTGTATAGAATTATTAAATGTCAGTAAATGATGACACAGAAAGAATCTGAGAAAATGAGAGAGGCTTGGCCTTTCACAAAGAAGCTGAGAAGAGGTTGGCACCTGTTTCATATATTTGACAAGTTTATGTGTAAAAGGGGGAAACACAGTCATCATGTCACCAGACAACAGATACTAAGTGAAGGTTCTAGGCAAGATTTTGGTGTACTTTAGAGAAAATATTCCAATACTTAGATATTTGCCTTGGGATAGAATCACTGTATTAAGGGAGGAGAATGTAAGTGTGTATGTATGCATGTGTGCAAGCCTTTGCATGTGCATCTACTGACACTTTTGATACACAGCTTTTTAGAAAAATGTATTATATATACATAACAATAATTTAAAGCTTTATGGGTCTTGTATGTTTTTAATTTTAGTCTGTATTCATTAAAGAGCAGACAATACCAAATGAATCATTTTCATATGACAACTGTTTAATGTCTTCCTCTATAATTTCTTTATTAAATATTATACACATTAATACTCACTTTTGCAAGTTTTGTGGACTAATAAATGAAAATGCTGATATGATGCCCCTAAGAAATCACAGTACCCACCATCAGAAATTTTTTTCCAGGGCCAGAATCAAAAGGGGAAGAAAGGACATTTTTAACACACCAAAGTATAACTAAAGGGAGATGTAGACTGAGAAACTCTAAAAACCAACATGAGTTTGTCTAAGAGGATGAAAAAAATTCTGATTTCTAAATTGCTGCATGTTTCAAGATTAAATTCAGTGTTATGGAAATGCTTCGAATTTTATTCAGCAAACTATTCATTATTCTTACTTTATTAATAACAATTTGTATAATGAAGCCCAAAGGAATTGTATTAAAAACAGATTTATTGAGAGGAGCTAAAGATGGTGGACCGATAAGTAGGATACTGAGCCTCTCTGAGACAGACATCTCAGATGCCATAATAAAACATCCTGGAGAGATCTAGACAGAGGGAAATGGATTTTCTCAACCCAGGAAGAAACTGAAGGGAAAAGAGCTCAAATACAAAGTCCTGGGGCTACCATTAGAGAAGCTAAGATCAATGGTTACGGTGCTTTCACCAAGCCACCTGAATTTGTGTGACTAAGTCTGGGCTGAGCACCTGAATCCGCGCCGATGTGACTGGCTTGAGCGGCCCCATCTGTGGAACTGAGCAGCTCCACGTGAGGCTCTCATGGAGCCTCCGTGAACTTGTGCCACAGCCGTACTGAAGTCAGAGGTTGGGGAGCCCACCGGAGAAGGGAGCCAAGAGGGACCAGCATTAACCTGCAGTGAGTGCTGGGCATAACACCCTCCCACAGGAAAGGGGTGGCCAACTGGACAACATGTTGGAGTTGGGCAGGATTGGTCCGAACTGGGAATGGTAATGACTTCAGTTGGTTGCTCCCCCCGCTCCCAGAGCAGATAGGTGGGATCTGCTTGGCCTGGGAAACACCCCTGACTGGGGCCCAATAAGTCATCCCAAATCGATTCCCTACATGCCCCACACACTGATGCAATGAAGGCCCACAAAGGTTGGCTGGCCCGGAGGGGAGGGGCCAGTATACAGTGCCCCTGCCTACACCTCAGTGACTGACAGTGGACTGGAGAGGGCAGAAACCCCTTGCCAGTGCACTTCAGAGGAACTGTAACCAACAGGGAAAGGGGCTGGGAACTCCATTGTACACTTGTATGGAAGGAACCAAAAACATGACAAGAGAAAGAAATTTTAAAAAAGCCCCCAGCCCCCAGCCCCCAACCCTGAGGATATTGATCCAGGAGAGGTAAATACAAAAGAAATTGAGGGCAGCAAACATGCAACATCAAACATGGCATCAACCAAAATAAAGAGATATTTTTGGGACCTTGTAGATGAGCTCAAAGCTGAAATATTAATTCAAGTTAAGCAAGATATAAGTAGATTAATAAAAGAAATGCCAAGCACCTTTCAAGAAGACACAGACAGAAGAATGGAGGAACACAAAATAGAGAAGCATTCAATGAAAAATATAAAGAAAACCTAGAATACATAAAGCAGATTCAAAGAGATTACCAGGAAACTAAAAACTCCATTAAAAGCTGGCCAAACTGCTTGGAAGAAACTAAGGATAGACTATCAAAAATTGAACACAGGCTTGCAATGTGTGATCATGAAAGGAAAGATCTCTTAAAAATAACAAGGAAACAGGCAGTAACAATACAAAGGCTAGAAGACAACAGGAGGATCTATAACCTAAGAATAAAACATGTGAATGAAGAAGCAGGAGTCAAAACAAAGGAATTACAAAGGCTATTCACAGACATAATTAAGGAAAACTTCCTAAGCATAACAAAAGGAAATAATATGCAGATGTATGAAGCATACAGAACTCTAGCCACCCTACAACTGAAAGAGAGCTACACCCGGATATATAACAATCAAGATCTCAGAAATTCAATATAAGAACAGAATATTAAAAGCTGTCAGAGAAAAGAAACAGATCACCTATAAAGGAAAACCCATCAAAATCATGGCAGACTTCTACACACAGACCATCAAATCATGAAGATCTTGGAGCAAAGTAATCCAAGCCCTGAAAGAAAATAACCTTCATCCCAGATTGATGTACCCTGCAAAACTGTCTCTAGAAATTAATGGAGAAAAAAGATGCTTCCATGACTAAGAGGAATTGGGGGAATTTGTGACCACCAATCCAACCCTACAAAAAATACTGACCGACATTCTAGAGAGAGAAAAAAAAAAACCAGGATTACAGGAACAGTGGCAGAGAGGCCTCAAGGAATAGGGCAGACAGTGGAATGAAAGAGAAAAATAGACAACCAATAGCAGAAAAATAGAATAGCAGAAATAAGGCAGAGAAGGTGAGCTGTAATCTCTAACATAGATGGCCTTGATATACTAACAAAAAGAAACACAGGCAGAGTAGATCAGGAGATAGGGTCCATCAAGATGCTCTGTATTGGAAACGTAATTAACCTGAAAGAGGGTTTATAGAAAGTCAAATATTTGAAAACAATGCTCTATGTGACAGGGAACCACAGACAAATAGGGGCAACTCAATCAGCACCTGCAGATAGGTTGAAAAGACATGATATTTTTATGCAGTAGAGAACTACTCAGCTATAACGAAGGAAAACCTTGATGCTTTTATAGGTAAAGGAATACAACTTGAGATCAAGCCCAGGAGTCAGAATATTCAGAACCAGTTAGGGTAAATAGCAGGTTGCTCTCCCCAGTCTAAAAACTTAGGGAGTTAATGGAACCCAAAATGTGCAGTACACCCTGTGGGAGTGAAAGGGGAGGAACTGTCTATAAAAGGAAGGTAGGGGATATTGTTAATAGTGTAACAAGATTTAAAATCTACATTATTCTCACTACTCTGTTTAGATGGATTATATTCTGTTCCAGTTTGTCTACTTACACTAGATTTGAGAGCACAGACAGCTATCCCAAAAATAGCAGGATATATTATGGTAATCATCCTTAATTTCCTATTAACTTAATATGAAGCCCTGATAACTTACACTGTCTTATTATGACTGATCTTATTTGAATCTGGTTTGTTAGATTGCTGTTTTGTATTGACTGATTTTATTCGAATCTGTTATGATTGATAGTATCAAGTCTAAGAGTATAGGCAACTATATTGAAGATGACAAGATTCACTAGGATACCCACTATGGTTTGATTATTACCTGCTTTTGAAGCCTTATTACCTGCTTTTGAAGTCTCCAATGTTTTGTTTTTATTAATCTTGTTATATACTGCTAAGACATCATAGTAACCATGGTAGATCTCCTTGTATTGCAGTTTTATATGACTTTTTTGCTTCACGTTTTTCTAGGAATTTGTTTTGTTTTGTTTTGCTTTGTTTTGTTTTTCCCTCTAATACAGAAAGGATAGATATACATGTAGAGACTCATGCATGTGTAGAACTTATAAACAGTTTATGAGAACCAATTATATAATGCATGATGAAATGAACAACTACTTTGAAGAAAAAGAGACACTACAGTACCCAGTGCTGATTCCGTAGCCTCATGATATGAAATCCGGCAATACTATCATTCTTTGTTCAGAGTGATTTTAGCCTGTTTTGTTTTGTTTAAGTTCAATACACATGAAGGTATGGACAGCTATTTTGAAGAGAATGAGAGACACTATCACAGCCATTTTTGTCTTCCCTATTGTCTGGTCTTGAAGACCTAAAACGCCTTCCTCATCCTGTTCAGATCAGTTCCATACTATGTTGTTTCGTGTGAATTTTCTGTATGTGAAGATATGGACAACTATTTGGAAGCGAACAAGAGACAATATTATTATTATATTATATTATATTATTATATTATTATATTATTATATTATTATATTATTATATTATTATATTATTATATTATTATATTATTATATTATTATTATATTATTATATTATAGATAGTGAAGATCTCTGATTGTCTTGCTTTGAAATTTATGTCTCTTACTTTCTTGTGTTCTGTTTTGTTCTGTTTAATTTTACCCTCTTTAAAATAAAAAAAACAGATTTATTGCATTATTTTCTGGAAAAAATCAAACATAAAGAAAAAAAATTTTTTTGAACCTTTTTCTAAAGTGCTCCTTGTCCTCATAACATTTCATATCACTAGGAACAATATCTATTTTGTCAATAGAATCATAGAAAATAAAAATGAGAATAATTCAGCCTAGCAATTTATTTTACCCAAAGGCTCATCCATTCCTGGGAGTATCCTTCTCCTCAGCAATGCAAATCAAACCTTAGCAAATCAAAACATTTCAGTTCCGAACTGACAGATACCAGCATATTTTTCAGACAAGCCCCAATAAAATCAAATATGTCCTTATATTCTCATTTCCAAATTAAACATCACTACATAAGATGTTTTTTTCTCAGCGATTAACTATATGCTTCATTTGGCTAGTTCAGTCTCCTTTTGGTTGACTTGTATATTATCTAAGACAATTTATCAAGGTCAGTACTAATTTACACACACACACACACACACATTTACACACACACACAATAAAGCTATGCTAAATTCACAAGTCATAACAAAGCTTATATCACAAAATCTTGATTATGTAGTATTGGAAAAAGTCCTCTGAGGCATTTTATTTTATTTATTATTATTATTTTTTTTTTTGGTACAGGGAATCGAACTCATGACCTTACGCTTGCCAGGCAGGCACTTAAGCCACTGAGCTAAATTCCCAACCTCTGAGGCATTTTAATATGTTTAGAGACTAGCTTGATACCCTCAATGCCATTTGCAATGTGCTCAAATCCGTTTGTGTTATTACACTGTAACACAAATTGGAGGATAATCATTGGTATTGTGTTTTGGTATTCAACCATGATGTTGATATATATCTATCTTGGTAAAGGCTGCTATAAGAATGGATATTTTGTTTTTAAAAAGATGGGATAAAGAATACCAAAAACAAGAGTGTGCACAAATAAAAAGGACATGCCCTATGTAAGAATTAGCACGGGGAAATTTGACACTGTAGCTTTCTATAAAATATTTCATATTAGTTGTTAATATTTTGATGGTTTATAAAGCTTTGAAGTAGATCACAGACATGGGGGGGTCCTTGAAAAAGAGGAATAAATTCTGATGCATCTTTTCATCAAAAGATTATAATTTCTGAGTATCAATAATTCCTAAAATATCATTGTTTTATATATATAACATCATCAATGAAATATATAGCATGGTATTTAAATTCGTTTTGAAAAAGGGAAAATAAATTTAACCTGAATTTGATCAAATCAAATAGCCCACTTCTTGTTAACAAAAAATACAAGAGGTAGAGAATTAAATTGTATGATGCCACAGGTAAGCAAACGCAAACATGCTCTCCAAAGATGAGACAACTAGTCCACTTTTCTTGGAAAAGAGTAAAGAGTAAGCTGGGAGTAACCAAAGAAAAGCAATGTCTGATATTTATTTGGAAAACAACTGAAATAAAGTAAATGGAATTAGTTCATAAAATCTTAAAGTGAATGAAACATTAGATAATACTGAATAATCAGTATTAATGTCATTAGTTGTTAAAATTGTAGTGTAGTAAAGGAAATGTCCTTTTGTTTCCTAAGATATTCTCCTAAATTATAAAAGCCAGAAATTACATAGAATATGGGATTCACTTCAAATTCCTGAGCAACAACCATAATTTAAAAAGATTTAGGTGAAACAAGTAAAAATCTCTAATTCTTGAATTCAAACCATAATTCTTAGGGTAAACATTATTTACCTTTTTATATGCATTTGAATTATTTATAATAAAAAATATTAATTATATGTGAAGGCTTAAAAAAATGGTTTAAGTTATAATTAATGGTGGTTGTGGATATCTCTTTAACTAGAGTAAGAAGTTGATACTCTACAGTTTTTCCTCTGGTTTAGAGCTGAATTCTTGCCTGCAGATGGTTTTCTGTAGCAGGAATGCCCTAATATTTCATTCTTAAGTCACTTCTTTTGGAGAGAGTCCATGTCATCACATTTTCCAAAACATCAGTGCCCTCAAAGAGGTGAAGAAACACTGCATGAGAGGGTTATTGAGAAAAATTTTTGTTGATCTTCAGTTGGCATGCTGGCTAATTCATTTCCATTTTTTTAGCAATCAGAGATGAAGCAGATACATAGTAGACCCTAAGTAGAGTGATCATACACATTCTTGATTGTTGAGAATAGGCCATCTTTATGCTTGTTACCCTGGTTTGAATGATAAGTAGTCATCTATGTAATATCTGGAGTGTAGATACTTAAAACAGATTAATTTTTGTTGTTATTGTTTTTATTATAGTTGATCAAAATGACTAATAACCATATATGTTGTAGGATAAGACATTGTTTACTTGCCTATCATTCTGAATTTGTGGGGTGATTCATATTTATGGTTTGTTTATACATCATTCTAATATTAAATTGTTCCCCTCAAATAATTGTATCCATTTCTCCACAGTACTCTCGTAGTCTTAGTCTGAAGTCTAATTAGAGGATTTTGGGTATATGGATATCATCAAACTATAGGTTAAACTAATTTCCCTAGGAATTCATAACCATTATTAGCTTCCTTCAGAGGTAGTTTTTTCACATTTGGGACCACTAAGGTTTACTTCTCTTGGATCATTTGTCATCTCTAGTGCTAATTTGATATAGTACGTACTCTGTAATTAAGACCTGACAATAAAATTATTTTTCCCTGAAAAAAAATCAATAGATAAGTGTGTCTAGCCCCAAAGCAATCACTTGGCAAATAAAAGGAACTTGCTGTTCAACTATTTTCATTTATAACTGATTTTATTTTCCAGGATTTATCACTGCTTTAAAAAAAAGTGATGACAATATATACTACATAAAAAAGATTCCAATTCAATGAGGTAACAATGGTCCCACTTTCTGGGTAACCTGATAAAAAGCATCTTGACCTCTATCGATCTTACTTCATGGTATACTTGAAATCTATATATTTATATTTGTATTAATGAATATATATATATATGTAGATTTATAGTGACCTACAGCAAATAGTCTCTTCTGAAGTTTTAACTGTCAGGCTACATCTGTATTTTATGAAACAGACAACAAAAGATAATGACTCCCTGGGAAAGAATTAAGTATCCAAATCACTTGCTATAAAAAATATACCTTCCTACTATACCTGAAGAGGACATGTATTATTTCATATCTAGTAGATCTATGCAAATGAAGATATTGCTGGTTGTCTATGCCCAGACCAAAACCTTGAATCCACAGTGGCTTAGCAGCAACAAAACTCAGAGGATACAGAGGCAGAACTTTCCTTATCCTAATTCTATGCCTCATTGCTCTCAACCAATGCTAAAAGTAGGAATTTACTGGCTATCAAGGAACAAAAAAATATTTTTTTAAAAAAACTTTCATATCATGAAGCTCAACTTCCTCATTTTACACACTAAGAAACTATGACTCAGAGAAGTTGAATGACTTGTCCAAGAGCCACACTATAGATAACAAAAAAGCCCAGCTTGCTGTCTTCCTAAAGCTAAGACTTTGAAGAAAAAAAAAATTCTATAAGCCACAAGTCAGAAAAAAAAATGGAAGCAAGAATAAAATGTATAAAGGAAACATGTTGAAGGGTCAGTTTAAGAAATGAAGGAAAACAAGCAATACAATAAATAAAAGAGCTTTTTTTTTAAGAAAAAAATGTGAGACATAACGAGTGGCAGATAAGTTAAAAACAAAGATTTAGTGGATTCCAAAGTGGCCTTATATGGGCCAACATAAATGAAAAAATATTATCAGTTCTAATTGTAATGCCACTGACATAACATTTCACAAATATAAAAATGTGGACAAGTGCCTCTTAGAATCAATAAAATCTGGTATATGCATAAGAAAATATATTTTGAGAAAGCCACGTGGTAATTACTTTAATTTGTCATCCCCTGTATTTCCCCCGACCCTTTTTTTCCCCCAAAATCAGTAGCAGCACCATTTTACTGAATACTTTCTCTGTGAAAATAAGAGACTATTTCACTATCAGGACCTATTCTTGGGCCAGAAGGACTGTTTGCTATGATATTGTTTACTGTTTGCTATGGTTCTGTTTACTGTCATGGTTGGAAACAAGTCTAGTGCATGATACACTCTAGTGGATTAAAAACTCTAAAATGAGTATGGTGTGACCGGAATAAAGAGACAAATAACTTTCCAGGTTTATTCTATGTGAACTACTTCTCTTCCTAAATAACATACTTACTTCTACAGCTTCTACTCCACCTTTGTTTTTTCTTCACACCCCCCGCCCCAGCCTGGCTGGAACCTGGCTGCCTTGTGGGTCTGGCTTGGAGTGCCCGCTGTAGCTTTGGGGGCCAGGATTCCAACTCTACAGTCAATGCGTCCCAAATAGGAATGGTCAGTGAAGAGCACTCTTCTAAATTCAGTCATATGTAAATGGACATTTCAGGTCAACCTTCCAAATGAACTTCAGATTTGTAACATACAAAATTACAGTAATTATCCACACATTTCATTCTCCTTTGAATTTCTTATTCTTAGAGTAATAATAACACAATGCAGCCAAACACTCAAATCAAAAATCTCAGAGACAGCCTAGACCCACCTACTCCGTCAACTCCCTTATTAGGTCATTTACCACATAATGTACATTTCACTTATTCTACTGCCAGATTATTTTTAAAGTACTTCAAGGGCTTTTCACTGTCAACAGGACTCTAAAACATTGGATAGTTTAGTCTCTACACAAGTTTTCCTTCACTCTTCAAAACTCCCACACATCTTAAAGGTTAAAGTATTGCACTGTTTTCTATATCTTCATGCTTTTTCTTACGGTACTTTCTCTTGCTAGGAAAGCCTTTCCTCTCTTGTATCTCTATCACAAAGGAAACACCTGGTCATATTTCTGTCTTTTGGCTTAGTCCTCTTATATGTTGACTTCATTTCCTGCAAGGATTTTCTGTGGTCTAAGAGACAGCCATCAACATCTTCAAGTTTCTCGTGTGCTTTTAGCACAAAATTCAACAAGAAAAAATAAGAGTCCAAAACTCTCATAAAAATCCTTGCAGAGATTGATTATGTGGCTTAGGTCACATAATTTCTATGAATTAGTTCTTACTCTATATGAAGTATCTTGTTAAGGTATATGACTTATTCACCTTTCTAGTCTCAGAATACAGAAGTATAACACACAGAAGATGTTCAATAATTCAGTCAACAGGAAGGAAGGAAAGAATTAAGGAAGGAGAGGAGGGGAGGCAATTTACAGTTAGTTCTGATTTGATATGTATAATATACATCTGATCAAAAGTTGAACTAGGGCTAGACTATAGGTTTTCAGATTCCCAAATCTATGCTTTTTCAGCTCACACACACACGCACACCTGTAAATACAGAAATAAGAATAATGATAATTCACATAGTATTACTTTTAAATAAACAATTTTCTTTCTTTCTTCTTTCTTTCCTTCTTTCTTTTATGGTAATGGATACTGAACTCAGAGCCTTCAACTGAGTTACATCCCCAGCCTCTTTTCTTCTTGGAATCGGAGTCTTCCTAAGTCCCTAAATTCCCCGATTGTGCTCAAGTTTAGGATCCTCTTGTCTCAGTCTCCCAGAGTTCAGGGATCATAAGGATGTACCACCACATCTGTCAACATATCATTATTTCCTCACTTACTTAGAACTATAAATATTAAAACAGAGAATATAGTACAAAACATAATTTTGTGACTCCAAAAGAAGTTTCAAAAAAAGTTATGTTAATTGTAAAAATAGAAAAAAAGATTTTTGACTAAAGGTACAAGTACAAAATAATTTTTCAGTATACTCTCTCCCTTTTTGGTGGGGTACTGGGGATCAAACTGACAACCTCATGCTTTCCAGGTAGGCACTAACACCGCTGAGCTAAATCCCCAGCCCTTCTTTCTTTTCTACAATGAACAAAAATCCTTACTTCCTGGAATTCCAAAGTAGTGGTCTCTATTTTACTTGGTAATAATTTCACATTCTTTCCTTATTATCAGCTAAAAATGTTAGCATTTTCTGACCACTTAAAACATTTGGCAGGAGTCCAAACAATTTCTTAGAAATTGTACTTGTTTCATCACCTTTGCTAATCTTCTTTCAATAACAAGTACATGCTGAACACATAATAATGGACCTGTTGATTTGCATGTAATTTTCTTCTCATTGTGCTGCTCTTTTGATCTCCATATCCTGTCCCAACACTTCTAAGAACTCCTTTCCTTCACTGAAAAAAGGGGGGAGGTAGAGAAAAGAAAAAAGAAAAAGCCAAGAAAGAATATCTTAAAGACTTTTGACATACCACAACCAATTCTCAATATGGAATAGATATTACAGATACAGTTCAACCACTAGTAGTTTTTGCATACTTCTATAATTTTGGTTATATAGCCAGCACTTGCCTAAGAACTTTACATATATAATTTAAAGCTCACAAAAACTCTGTAAGAGTTTTTTACCCCCATTTTATAAACACAGAAAAAGTTTAAAAGAAATAAATGATAAAAGTACATTCCAAACCCAGACAGCCTGAGTTCAGACCCTATCCTTTGTCTACTAAGTAACATTGCCTTTCTTAAAATAATAGTTTAGGGCTATTAAAGGCATCTTTGTGAAAGGGGGAGTATTATGATGATAATATTATTTCCTTTGTACTAATACATCCTGTGAATTCAATTGGCAATTCCCACTGAAATAAATGTTTAACCACTGTTTCTACTGTTGTGTATTTCCACATGCTCACTATGCAAATATATGTATACTCATCCAAAAATACATATTTTTATCCATACTTTTACATGCATGCACACTATTGCTTTCTTTCTAAAACTTGTCTGTTGGAGTATTGTATTTCATAGCAATTATACTAATATTCGTATTTTGTACTTCTCTTTTAAGATCTAATGAGAACACATTAAGAAACATAATCTGGGGGGTGGATATGGGTCAATAAAACTATCTACAATTCCAAACTAACACTAGAATTTGGCAACAACAGAACATGCTCTGACCAATCATTTATACGGCTTCATAAATTAAGGAACTTCAATCTGCTTCCAGTTCTTCACACAACTCATTGGAATGTTGTTCTGTAAGAACTGATTGACTCATGAGTTTTCCCCCACCTCCATTTCAATGCCTTATAAACAAAGGATAGAAAGAAGAGGCTCCTACCTCTCCACAAACTCAGACACTGTTCAACAAGTGTCAGAAAAGACTGTGACTCGCCAGTGTACTTAATTTAAGACTAGGGGATGAAAAAAAGAATTAAGATGTATTATGGACATGAATCAACTCCCTACAAGGAATGGAAACATCATGTGGTACAAATATGTACTGATAAGGATCTGGAAAAAAACTTATCATACCATGTGAAGCTCTTTATCTTCACTTGCATCCTCACTTGATCAACAGCTCTTTAAGGAAAAACACACTTGGTTTATTCTTGGGTCCACAAAATCTAGCATAGTTATTCGTACATAGCAACTATTCAATAAATAAACATCTGATGAATGTATGTGAACATAAGCTACTCTTTTTGGGTTTTTTTTTATTTTCACCAGTTTTATGAAATTATATTTGTAATCCCTTATAATTAGCATACTTTCACAGAATGAAAAGTTGAAAATAGTATTTAAAGTACAGAGAGGAGGAAGCCCGCCTCAGGCCTGAGCTGCCTGGGACTGCGGCTGCTGGGCCCGCCCTTCCACCCTTCCACCGACAACATCGAGGAAGCCTGCCCTTCCACTGGGAACATCAAGTAAGCACACCACAGACCTGAGCTGCCTTGGACTGCCACCGCTGGGCCCGCCCTTCCACCAGGAACATTGGGTAAGCACGTCACAGGCCTAAGCTGACTGGGACTGTTGCCACTGGGCCTGCCCTTCCACTGAGAATATTGGGTAAGTTCGCCCTTCCACGAGGAACATTGGGGAAGCCCACCTTTCCACTGGGAACATCACGGAAGCCCACAGAAGGCCTGAGCTGCATCAGACTGCTGCCGTTGGGCCTGCCCTTCTACCAGAGACATCTCAGAAGCATGCTGCAGGCCTGAGCTCCCTCAGACTGCCACCACTGGGCCCACCCCTTGGGGAACCCAGCAGTCTCACAGACTTAGTACTGCAGTTGATCTTTGGATCCAACCCTTTCTCCCAGAACCTTGGAGTACACTGGACTACTGTGCTGGCTGGATGAGAGACTCAAAAACCCCTCACCCAAACAGAAGACCTCAGCAGGCTCCAGTCAGTGTGATGAGTTTGCCCCTAAAATAGAGGTCTGTTGTGGGTATATAGGAGCAGAAGTGAAACTCCCTCCAACTGTAAGACCTTGGAAAACCTGGCAAGAGAGTGGGTAATACCCTCCTCCAAACAGAGAACATCAGACAGGTTGAGGAGTGTGCCAATAATGCACCCCCCAACTTAGAGAAAATTAAAAGTTTATGAGACCCCAGTGACACAGTAGTGCCTCAGCTGACACAAACACTATAGCCAAGGAGATCTGGTGACCTACAATAACTTGAAGATATAACAAGAGCAGGAACTAAGAGTTGCCCTACATCAATATTTCTAGGCTACTTAGCCCAGAAAGAATATAAGACTCACCCAATAGGCCCTGTAGGAGGAATTCAGGAGACTGGATCTCCTCTTCATTGTGGTAGTCAGCAACTGGACAAACATCAACCACACAGTAGGACTCTAAAACTCACACTACGGACAGTTGTGACTGTTGGGATAGAAAGACCAGATATTTACACAAAAGGTGAAATAACTAAATGAAAAGGCAAAATGTAATCTCAAACATCCAGTCCATCAGGAGCAAGTACAGGCAACAATGAAATAGAAGATTTGAAAAGCCATACACCAGAAATCTCTGAAAAGATAGAAAATGAAGTAAAGAAACAAATCCATGAGGCTACAGAGGAACTCAAATTAGAAATAATGTCTTATGTAAAGACAAAAATAACAACCTTAGGAAACGAGTTGCTCAAAATATCTAGAGAAGAAATAAATAAAATACAGGAGCATGGGAAACTGATTGAAACTTTTAATGAACAAAGCAGAAAACAAGCAGAATCCCTGAAACAAATTCAAAGAGATATCCAAGAAACAAAAAATTTGTATTGAAAGCCTGCAAACCATTTAAATGAAGCTAAGGATATAATTTCGGACCTGGAGGACAGGATCGCAGATAGCGATTATGAAAGGGTAGAACTTATAAAAACAACAAAGCAGCATGAAATGACAATGCAGCAGCTTCAAGATGATGCCAGGAGCAACAATGTTACATTAATAAGCATCAGTGAAGATGCAGGAGTCAATGCAAATAACATAACTAAGCTGTTCACAGAAGGAATGGCAGAAAATTTCTCAAACATGGGGAAAAAGTCTAATATACAAACGAGTGAGGCATATACAATGGCAAACAGTCATAACCAACATAAATTTACACCCAGACATATAATAATTAAGATCACAGACATACAGAATAAAAACAGAATACTAAAAGCTATTAGAGAAGAACACAACTCACCTATCAAGGAAAGCCTATTAGAATCATGGCAGACTTCTCAGCACAAACCTTAAGGTTAATATGAGCTTGGAATGAAGTATATCAAGCCCTAAAAGAAAACAACTTTCAACCCAGACTGATATACCCAGCAAAACTGTGTTTCAAATTTAATGGAGAAACAAGATACTTCCATGACAAAGAACAACTGAAGAAATTTATGTCCACCAAACCAACCTTACAAAGAGTGCTGAAAGACATACTGATAGAGATAAAAATGGCCACAATCTCCAGAACAACAAGAGAAAGAAACCACCAGCCTGGACAAGAAATTAAATAAGGGAGAAAGGCAGGAAACTAACAATAGGAACACAACATGGCAAAGAGTACATTTCAGTGATATCTGAATATGTTTATAAACATAAATGGGCTCAATTCGCTTATCAAAAGAAACAAGTTGACAGAATGGATCAAGAAGCAAGATCCCACAATATGCTGTATACAAGAAACACATTTGACCCAAAAGTAAACTCATAGATTAAAAATTAAATGATGAAAAACAGTATTCCATGTAACAGGAACCCAGAAAAAGCAGGGTAGCTATTCTGTTTGCAGACAAAGTGAACTTCAAACCTAAAAGAATTAAAAGAGATAAAGACGGCCACTACATACTTATGAGTGGAAAACTACAAGAGGAAGAACTAACAATTATAAATATATATGCACCAAATACAGGAGCACCCAACTATATAAGACAAATATTAATGGACATGAAAAATCACACACACAAGAATACAATTGCAATAGAAGACCTTAACAACGCACTGTCACAAAGAGATAGATCAACTAGACAAAAAGTCAGCAAAGAAATAATAACTGAATCATACCTGTGAGCAAATGGACTTAGTGGATGTTTGCAGAGTGTTCCACCCAACCACATCAGAATACACATTCTTCTCAGCTGCACATGGGTCGTTCTCCAAAATAGACCATATATTAACCAATAAAGCATTCTTAACTAAATGCAAAGGGAGCAAAATTATCCCATGCATAATATCTGATCATAGTGCACTAAAATTGGAAATCAATGGCAAAAAAACCCTCAAAACCTGCATAAATACATGGAAATTAAACAATAACCTTCTAAAAAACCAATGAAAAACCAATTAAACAATAACCTTCTGAAAAACCAATGGGTTACAGATGAAATTAAAGAAGAAATAAAGCAATACCTACAATGCAATGAAAATGCAGATACAACATATAGTAACCTATGGGATGCAATGAAAGCAGTCCTAAGAGGGAAATATATAGCAATAAATAGTCACATAAAGAAAATGGAATGAACACAAATAAATGACCTAGTGCTACATCTCAAGCTTCTAGAAAAGGAAGAGCAAGTCAAACCCAAAGCTCATAGGAGAGAGGAAATTGTAAAGATTAGAGCAGAAATTAATACAATTGAAACTAAAAAAAATACAAAATGAATCAAAGAGCTGGTTTTTGAGAGAATAAACAAAGTCTCCTTTTTTTAGCACAGCATAATTTTCAGCATATAAGTCTTTTACATTCTTGGTTAGGTAGATTTTTAAGTATTTCATTTTTTTAGATGTTATTGTGAAAGGTGATATTTCCATAATTTCTCTCTCAGTGAGCTTTTTGTTTGTGTACAGGAATGCTAGTGATTTTTTGAGTGTTGACTTTGTATCCAGCTATGCTGCTGAATATGTTTATTACCTCTAGTAGTTTTTAAATGGAGTTTTTGGGGTCTTCTGTGTAGAGTATCATGTCATCTGCAAATAACGATATTTTACCTTCTTCTTTTCCTATTTTTATGCCTTTTATTTCTCCCTCTTGTCTTATTACTCTGTTCCAGAACTATATTGAATAGGAGTCATGAAAGTGGACATCTTGTCTTGTTCCTGATTTTAGAGTGAAGGCTTTTAGTTTTTGTCCATTTAGTAAAATGTTGACTGTTGGTTTGTCATAGATGGTCTCTATGAGATTGAGGTACATACCTTCTATTCTGAGTTTCTGTAGGGTTTGTGTGTGTGTGTGTGTGTGTGTGTGTGCGCGCGTGCCATGGCTCAAACTCATGACCTTGCATTTGCCAAGGAGGCACTTACACTGCTGAGCTAAACCCCTAGCTCCCTGTAGGGTTTTTATCATGAAAAGATGTTGGACTTTATCAAATGCTTTTTCTGCATCTATTGAGATGATCATGTGATTTTTATTTTTGGCTCTGTTGATGTGGTTTATTATATTAATTTATTTGTGTATGTTGAATCATCCTTGCATTCCTGCAATAAATCCCACTTGCTCACGGTGTATAATCTTAATGATTTGCTGCATTCTATTTTCCAGTATTTTATTGACAATCTTAGCATCAGTGTTCATTAGTGAGATTGGTCTATAGTTCTTCTTTGTTTGGTCTTTCTCTGGTTTTGGTTCAGAGTGATACTTGCCTCCAAGAATGAGTTAGGGAGGACTGCTCATCTTTCAATTTCATTGAAGAGTTTAAGAAATATTGGCATGAAAACTTCTCTAAATTTTTTATAGAATTCAGCTGTGAATCCGTCAGCACCTGGGCTTGTCTTTGTTGGTAAGTTTTTAATTACATTTTTGGTTTCAGTAGCTGATATTGGGTTATTCAAAATTGCTATATCTTCTTGGTTGAGCTTTGGTAGTTCATGTGTTCTTAAAAATCTGTCCATTTCCTGTGTTTTCCACCCTATGTGAGTAGAGGTTTTCAAAGTAGGTATTCATGATCTTTTGAATTTCCATGGGATCTGTAGTTAATTTCCTTCTTTTCAGTCCTTATTGCATGGATTTGAGTTTTTTCTTTCTTATTCTTGATAAGGTTGGCTAGGGGCTTATCGACTTTGGTAGATCATTGAACAAAAGAGTTTGTACTGTCAATGTTTGAGTGTCTAGCCACTTTTTATGCTTTGACTCTGTAATTTTAACAACTATTGTTAAGTTAACAATACATAATGTATAATCTAGTGATTTTATAATGTTAATTTTTTTTGAACTCTGTATTCGCGTCTTCGTGTTTTTTCTATTTTGTCTTTTTAATTTTCTTTTTCTCTCTTAAAATAAAATATAGTGAAAAAATACAAAAGAAAGAACTTAAAATATAAATAATTGGCACAGAAAGAAATAAAATTAGTAATATTAATAATATTATTATTAAAAATAATACAATTAAATAACAAAGTTTAAAGAGAAATAATTTTAGCATCTTAAATTTACATATGAATTTGTAGTTTAGAATATTCAAAATATTCTTCATTGTTTTTCAAATCATTCTAACCAATTAAGTGAAGGGACGTGACACTGAAGAAATTCTTATTTTAATCAATACATCATCACATATGTAATTGTAACTTTAAAATGCTTTTAACTTAGAGATGAAAGACAGTTTTAAGAACACAAATTATAATTGAAATTTTCTAAGTTATAAAAGTAGTCAATTCCTATTAATTTATTCTTAACTGTCAATATTTTTTCATACAAGTTAAAAGTAACATGATTATTTACTTAATAAAAGGATAAATTAGTTGGTATATAAATCATCACTAAAATACACAGCTCCTTCATATAAAAAAGTTATCAGAATGATTTTTTCCCTTTACATTTCAAAGTAATCTTTCAGAAAATATATATTACTTTTTTATTTTAAAGAAAAAAACAATAGTACAAAATTTCAAAACAAAATTATAGGAGAGTAACAACAGTTAGTACATTGAATGGTGTTATCTTCAAGGTAGTTGCTCATATGACAAGATATAGGCATGAAAAACTGATCAAACAGTAGAGGTAAAAACCTTTTTGTTTACAATGAACTAATAGCAATTGGAGTAATAGCAATTGGAGTATAACTATCTTAACTCATATATACACTATATATTTTTTTCTTTCCCTTCCTTCTTTTCTCTTTTGCCCTATCCCAATTTCTCTTCCTTTTTGAACAGCTGATTTCCATTCCACAATAGCTATTGTACATTTTGGATCTTTTTCAGCTTCTTACAGTAGCGAGACAATATGATACTTATACAAGCGAGTCTGATTTATTTCACTTATGAGTATGGTCTCAATTTGCATCCATTTTAATATAAATGTCTCAAATTTGTCCTTCTTTATAGTTGAGTAGTACTCTAGTGCATAAAAATACCACATCTTTTCTTTTTCTTTCTTCTTTGTTTTTTTTTTTTTTTTTTTGTACCAGAAATCAAACTCATGGCCTCGCACTTGCCAGGTAGGTATGTGCCACTGAACTATATCCCCGGCCATACCACATCTTTTTTATCCACTCTTCAGTTTATGCACATTTGGGTTATTTCCAAGACTTAGTTATTACAAATTGTGCAACTATAAACATGGGTGTACATATCTCTGTGGTATGATGTTTTTCATTGTTCTAGTAATAAATGCTCTTATTTAACATTGAAACATTCATACACATGATTTTACACTGTTGTTGTTGTTGTTGGTGGTGGTAGTTGTTTTTGTTTTATTGTATTTTGAAAACAGAACCTAGGTGGGCATGGTGGCACATGCCTATAATCCCAGCTTTTGAGGAGTTGAGGCAAAAGGATCATCATGATCCTTCAAGGCCATCCTGTATGGCATAGTGAAACCCTGTATCAAAATAAGAAAGAAAGAAAAGGTGAGAGAACCTGATAACTGAATATAAACTTTAAAAAGTTACCTACTTTTTGGATTAAAATTTGTAATTGAAATGGTAAAATAGTCAAACGAATTACTATCTTAACATTCTGAAAACTATGTAGGTAAGGATTAATTTAAAAATAATAATTAGGAATTAAGAAAAAATTTTTCTTGGCAAAACAGTATCTTAATATTTCTATTTGCATAGAGCTTTGTCCTTGGCCATAGAAGAGATGTTCTCTTGAGTTTAGGTGCCAGTCATCTTTCCTGAAAGATTCACAGTAACAGTCAGTCCTATGCCTAAATGTATGCCACAAGTATGGGCAAAGATGAATTAATGGTGAGTTTTTTCTGCATTTTATTTCTCTTGCCAAATCTTTTTATAATTTCCTTGGGTGCACAAAGGTCTGGAACTAGGAAACAGAAAACAAAATTGGATTTTTGCTTCTGCTTTTGGCAATGATTAATTAGTTTGCAGACAATAAATCTGCATACTGAAAATGACTAAAAGATCCTGGAAAAGTATAAAAATAATGGCTAGAGGACATCATAGAAATACCAAGGCAGAAATCAAATGAAAGGGACCAAGTAGGAACAAAGACTAAGACCTAGAGTTCTAAGGGCAGTATTCAGAATTTGTAGTAACAGCTCAGAAGTTCAGAAAACAAACACCTTTCAAAAGAAACTGAGATCTGAAAAGCTTTAAAACTGAAATTTATTGCCAAGCAAGTAAGAAAGACCTACATGGAACAAATTTTCCATTTGAAGACCTTAGGGAAGTAATGAATCTGAACTAAGCGAGACATTTCAAGAATAAAGGCTACCCTTCAGGGGTCTCATTCTCCATGGCACAACAGTGACCCTGGAGTAACAGCATCCCCAAGCTAATTAGTTGCACAGAAGATACCATAAATTCCACCAAAAGACTACTGGACTTAATAAGCAAATTTAGTAATATAGTTGACACAAAGTCAACACTCAAAAATCAATAGCCTTCCTATACACAAATAACAAACTCACTGAGAAAGAAAACAAGGAAACAACACCTTTCATGGAGCGATATCCTGTGCTCTTGAGTAAGAAGAACCAATATAATGAACCAATATAATTAAAATATCATACTTCCAAAACTGTTATACAGATTCAATGCAATCCCAATCAAAATTCCAATACCATATCTCACAGAACAATCCTAAAATTCATCTGGAACCAGAAGAGACCCAGAATTCATCTGGAATGAGAAGAGACCTAGAATAGCAAAGGCAATCCTGGGCAACAAAGACAAGACAAAAGGCATCACAATCCTTGACTTGAAATTATACTATAAAGCTACTGTGATAAAAACAGCATGGTACTGGAAAAAATACAGATCTGAAGATCAATGGAACAATTAGAAGATGCAGAAACAGCTTCAGACACACTAAGCCACCTTATCTTTGACAAAGGTTCCAAACACATTCACTGGAAGAAAGATAGCCTCTTTAATAAATGGTGCTGAAAAAACTGGCTCTGCACATGTAAAAAATTAAAGCTGGATTCATATATTTCACTATGCACTAAGTTAAAATCAGAATATATCAAAGATCTTAATATTAAAACAGAAATATTAAATCTTCTGGAAGATAGAGTAGCTAAAACTTTTGAAGACATTGGTGTAGGAAGACTTTATGAACAAAACCTTGATTACACAGGAACTATCGCAAAGACTCAACAAAGCTTTTATGCAGCAAGAGAAACCACCAACCGAGTGAAAAGACAACCCACAGAATGGGAGAAAATGTTTGCTAGCTCTACCTCAGACAAAGGATTACTATCAAGAACATATAAAGAACTCAAAATATCGGTCCTCCCAGATTTAAAGACCCAATCCAAAAATGGGCATCTGAGATGAATGCACATTCCTCACATGAAGAAATACAAACAGCAAATAAATATGTGGAACAAAAATGTTCAGCATCACTTGTCATTCAAGAGATGCAAATTAAAACAACACTGAGATTTCATCTCACTCCAGAAAGAATGGCAATTATTGAGAAATTAATGACAAATGTTACAGGGCTGCAAGGAGAAGGGAATCTCTTTGCACTGTCGGTGGAAGTGTAGGCTGGTGTAACTGCTGTGGAAATCAGTGTGGAGATTCTTCAAAAAACTAGGACTAGAGAAACTATTTGACCCAGCAATTCCCCTGCTGAATACCTTCCCAGAAGAATTAAAAACATCATACCACAGCAATATACGTGCACCAATGTTAATAGCAGCATAGTCTGTAATAGTCAAATCTTAGAAACAAACCAAATGCCCAGCAACTCAGGAATGGATAAAAATGATGTGGTTTTTTTATACAATGACATACTACTCAGTCATACAGAAGAATAAAATTGAGACATTCCTAGATAAATACACGTACCTTGAGAACATACTCTTAAGTGCAATAAATCTGACACACGTGTGTAAATATCATGTTGTTTCTTTTGTGTGAGAACTGAAAGGGTAAATAAGGACTAAAGTGTATAATAGGTCTAATGAAATAGGCAGAAATTGTTCAGAAGAAAGGGAAGCAAGAGAGGGGTGGGGGGAAAAGAAAGAAAAAAAATCATAAAAGGATAAAATGGAAATAATGGCATGTAAATGAGGAGGGAAAGAGGGACTGAAGGGATTGGAGAGGATCTGAAAAAAATAGAGAAATCAGAATATATATACAAATTTCTTTTGAAGAATGTGATCATTGTGTATATCTAAATTGTACTAATAAACTTCATAAAATAAAAATAAAATAAAAGCATATCAAAAACAAAAAAAAGACAATAGCAAATTTAAAAAAAAAAGAAAAAGAAAATTAAGTTTTAGAAAATGGGTATATATTTCCACTGGGTGTTGGCATCTTATATCTTTTTAATGTCTGGAACTGATGATTCTATGTGGATAAATCATTCACATCAGAGATGATGTGGCTTTGAAATTTAAAAGGAAATTCATTTTGATTTTAATTTGTAGTATTTCTTATGATGAAAATGTTATTTCCTAGTGACAGTTCTTGTTTGCTCTGTTTTCAAAGTAGCAACAGCAATATCTTTGTTTAAAATGCAGCTAAAAAAACAAAGGATCTCCTGACAAAACAGCAAACCACTGAGATGTCAAGTATGCCCTACAAAACAACCAGAAAAGCAAAAAACATGTGCCATCAGTGAAACTGATGTGTGTGTATGGAATGTGCTGTTGTCATGTGTGTGATAATTGATAATTAGATGTGATAATTGAAGTAAAGATTTTTTTTGCAAAATGATACTGGCATTTTCATTGCAGTTCATATAGTAATTTATTTCCGATGTTCTTTTTTATAATTTGTACACCAATAGCCAGTCAATATTGAAAATTTTGTTCCATTTTTATAAATACTCAACAGATATTAAAAACTCAAAAAACACCCCTCTAAATATTAAAAATAGTTAAATTAGTCAGGGAAAAATTTACAAAGTTGAAGCAATCATTCTAACATCAAAATTTATTATAAAACCAAGAATAATTAAGATAACATATTACTGGGATAAAGATAAATATAGTCTCCGTGAAACAATTCAAAAACATATATGGACAGCTGTGGTAATGAGATGGGCTTTTTACGTAAATTCTGTAAGTCAACAAAGGGAAAAATGCACTTACCCTTTACCTCACACCATACATTTAAAACATCTGTTCCAGGTAGACCATAGAATTAAATAAGAAAAATAAAGTAATGAAGTGTATAGTAGACATCACAGAAAAACAATTTGATTTCCATTAAGATGTGATAAAGTTTTTATACGAGATAGAGAACACTGCAATAAAGAAAACAAATGATCAATAGGACTATATTAAGAATAAAAGCTTCAGCCCCTGGTAACCACTATTCAACTCCCTAAATCTACATGGCAGCTGGTGGGAGTAGAGGTTGGGAAAGTACAAATCAAAGAAAACAAAATTGCAATTAAATAGAAAAAACAAATTCAATAGATCTATTGTGTGACATGTTGACCATACTTAATGAAAGTACATATATTTGTCCTAGAAAAATTCTAAAACAATGGATGTTAAGTGTTTAATAAAAAAAAAACCCTAAGTGAGGAAAGACATATGTTAATTAGCTAGACTTAGTCAATACAAACAGTACTTTAAAATACATTGTATGTGATAAATATATAATTTTATCAGTTTTTTAAAATAAAATAAATTAAAGCTTACTCTCAAAAATACTATTAAGAGAGCCAGGTGTGGTAGCACATGCTTGAAATCCCAGTACTCGAGAGTCTGAGGCAGGAGGATATTTGCAAGTTTGAGACCAACCTGGGCAGCCAGCCTAAACTACAAAGCAAGACCCTGTCTCAAAGACTGTACGTATCTCTGTGTGTGTGTGTGTGTGTGTGTGTGTATATATATATATGTATATATATATATATATATATATATATATATATAATTAAAAGAGTGAAAAGTAAGTTACCAGAATTTGTGAAGATATTTCCAGCACATATGACAAACCAGTCTCTAGATCTCTACTTTGCAATATCTACAGGAAGTACTGAAGAACAATATGTAACTGTTATAGATTAGAAACTAGTGGTCAACTTAATGCCAGCTGGATTACATCTCCATGCTGCTGAGCATAGATGTTTCACCTGAGGAAAATTGCCAGCATAAATGGAGACGTGGAGAAGGAGAAGGAAGGGTGTTGAGGCATTAGTGTGTTGAGGAGGTGTGAGTTCTCCTACATGTTGCTGTTTGAGCCATTAGGTTCTCCTGGAGAAGCTTGGGTCCTCACATCGAGCGTTACTTCCTGGCTCCGGAGAGGAAGACGTGTTCTGCTTGGTCTCCAGTATGAATTTGTCATACTGGCTTCCTGGCATGTGCTCAACTGTGCTCGTCAGAGGAGGAGATTGGGGCCTCCGTGTCACTGAGGATGGCTGTGGTGCTTTTCAGGACAGCCCTGGTGTTTGTTCTGAGTGTGACTTCTCGTCTCCAGCATAGAACCCTCAACCTATCAGCACACTCCTTCACCCTGCTGGCATAGACTTCCTAGCTTCCACCGCTGACCTTTGGGCCTTCCCAGCATGGATCCGTAAAAGAGACTAGCGTTAGTCCTTCTTCTGGGCTCTAGACCTCCAGTTGGACTCATGGGAGGCAATGTCATGAGCTCTGGGTTTTCATCTGGACTCATGTGGGACACTGCCGTGGGATTCAGGCCCTTGACTAAATATTCTATGTCTTTGGTGTTGAGGATAGATTTCCTGCATTGTCTTTTGTTAACTCTGTGTGACCATCATAAAAATAATATAAACTTCATGTCCTGATTCTAATTGTTCTGTGTATAACCCCTGACTACAACAGTAACAGTTATCAGTATGGTTTACCAAAACTTTGTAGCTTTCAACTTCCTTTCCCTCTTATCAAACCTGCAGAGGAAATTTTAAAAATATAAATTACAGATAAACTGTAGGAATTAAATAGATTCATCAAGGTTACCAAATGTAACCACTGGTTCATTTTTTAAAGTTTAAATAAAAAGTATCATAGTACATGATATTTCTTATTATTTTTATTGTTACTTTATAAAACTTTGTTTCAGTTTTATATATGTAATTGTATAATACAGAGGAGTATATGTGCATGTGCTTTAGATTATGATGTAAATGTACTTCCTAGTGTTCATCAAGGTAAAAAAATCTGAAGAGATAGTCTAAAAGGATAATTTGACTGAACTATCTTTAGAAGATTCAGAAAAATAAGCAAGGGCTCCTGTGAGGCATTATTGGCCAAGCACAAATTAAAGCTGAACTGGAATCCTGGAAACAAATTACCAAAGTAAGGAGAATAAACAGATTTATTGCCTCTCCCTCCAAACCTATCTATGTAAATTCTCCATCACAATCATTCAGGGAGCTTGTATTAAAATTCAACCATTTTTTTCAATAAATGGTTATGAATTCATGAAGTACCATATCATAAGTTAAATCAGTAAATGAATCAGATCAGCATCATCAAAAACATGAAGGAAAGAGGAAGTCTGCTTTTTATTGCCTATGCTTCAGTAAGTCTACAAACTAGGTCACAAAGGAAAAAGAGGCTTGCTCAGGCTGAAAATGTAGCTCAGTGGTAGATCATACATGCATGAGAACCTGGGGTCAGTCCTCAGCACAATGGGAATCACTCAAATATGGAAAGAAAACAATTTGTTTAATGTAACTTCTTAGCAATACTGGTAAATGACTATTTCATGGGGATGGTTAAAATTCCACAGTGAAATTTAGATTAATTACTTTTTTAAAAAGAAAACCTCTTCTCTCCTTATATTAATACACTGAAAAGAATAGAATTAAAACACTAAGAAAATGAAAGCAAAATATTGCAAATATATTGAAAAGTTAAACCTCTTTGTATCTCATTTTATATTACCACATGTGATGACACAGCTTCCAATTTTTTTATCCATGCTATTACAAGTCATACTCTAGTGAAAATTTTATAGGTAAGAATCAAGCATCTTTTGCAGTTCTTAAAGTCAAAGAAATATTCCAAATTTAACCAAAAAATGGTTTCCAAATATTTTTGAAACAGTGAGACCAATTGCAAGAGAAAAACAGAATAAAATTCAAACATACATTGAACTTTGTTTTTAAGTAGCTTTTATGGTACATATTCACAATCTTAAAAAAATGTACATTAAAACTTTAGAAAATACCATAATTAGATTAAATCAGTATATTTGAGGGAAATATTACACCATTATATATATATATATATATTTCTAAATATATATATTTCTAAATATATGATTTCTAAATATATATATTTCTAGATATATATATTTCTAAATACATGATTTCTAAATATATATTTCTAAATATATATCTCTAAATATCTCTAAATATATATTTATATATAAATATATATATTTATATATAAATATATATATTTATATATAAATATATATATTTATATATATTTATATCTATATATATTTAAATATATATAGATATATATCTCTAAATATATATTTTTATATACATATAGATATATATCTCTAAATATATTTATAAATATATATTTATATATATTTAGAAATATTTAGAATATATATTTATAAATATATTTAGAAATATATATAAATATATATTTATATATCTTAGAAAAGATAAAAATATATTCTTGATATAATCATCAATGCATACAACCTGAGCTATGCCTTAGTTATCTGTTAAAGAAAAACTTTACGCATAAAAACTTGAAGTTAAAAAAAAGTTGTGTTAAAATATTTCCTATGAAAACCAAAATGAGATTATATCTACTAGTTAAAAACCAAAACTATGATGTATCTGAAAGAAAAAAATGGAAGTTGGAAATGCTTTAGACAAAATCATTACTCATAAAACATACCATTTGTACATACCAATTGAAATGTACCATTTGTATCAAATGACCAAAGTTTAAATCACATGGTATACACAGCACAAAAACAATATTAAGTTATTTCACAAAACTATAAGTCATGGAGGCAAGAAAGTTTATTAGACCATGTCTAATGTTTTGGAGTTTCAACTCTAAATTAATATTTTAACTAAGTAAAATTTTAGCTCCAGATACTAGAACCTAAATAGAAGAACAAGATTAGTGTGTGATTAACCAAACACACAAGAAAAGCGTATTTAAATATTCTGTGAGAGGACATTTGTATTTTCAAGCTAGCAGGCAATAAATGTCATGAATATGAAGTAGTAATCAAAGCTAAAATCATTCAGTTGTTCATTCATCAAATATTTATAGAACATTTTCTTAGCGCCAGTTCTTTTGTGAGAGGTTCAAGTAACAGCAGTACACAAAACACAGAAATTCATATTTTCATTAAGTTATATATAAATATGTATATGTATATGTATATGTATATGTATATGTATATGTATATGTAAGGAGAAAGAAAACAGCAAAAAAGTAATACTGTGAATACTGTACTTGAAAATTATAATAAGGTGTACAGAATAAGTAGGAAAAATCAATACACTTTAAAAGTCAGAGCCATCCTTCAAGGTTTTATATGGAGAAAACAAAGGAAGCGGCAGAGAGGTACAAAGGAGAGAAGGGCTGAGTGAGAGGAAGAGGAAGAAGATAAGCAGCAGCCAGTTCTCAAGATGAGGAAAAGCTGGTGAGCCAAAGCTCAGCCCCAACATTTTCTGATCCTAGTTAACCAAGATACTTATTCCACCCACTCAGAGTAGGACTGACACCCTGGTTGGAATAAACTTGGTGTAGATTTGTAGATTTGTGTGGTTTTTTCCCCTCTTCTGTAATCATGCGATGCTGTGCTTAGCTCTCTAGGTGTCTTCCTAGGAACAGCTCCCTCTGCATACACTTAACATTGTTTCCCCAAGGCACGATCTAGATGGGTGAATGATTTTATGTGGTAGACGGCTTTCAACTTAAAACTTTATTAACAGATATTGTTGCTTAGAACAAGATTTGGGCCTTCTGAGAGGAGATTTAATTTAAATTTCAAGAAAAAAAACAAATTGGTGGTACAAAATTCTGCTAATGAGGTTTTCACGAAGCTAAATTATAGACGTGAGGAATGTGATTTTGAAGAAATCTAGCTTCCTTAAACTTTACCGTTTTTAAATTACACCCTTGTAGTACATTTTTACTTTAACATACCCTTTTCTACTAGTTCCATGTCAATGTATAGAACAGTAATAAATAGATTTTAAAACATACCTTTATTTCAATGCCTATTTTCCGCTAGTTTAAGATAGTGTTTGTTCTTCCCTGGCTGTCATTTTTAGAATTTAGATTAACTAGTGCTAGTGGTAATATTTTGGTTCCTTGCATTTAATTGTTAATGTTTTTAGCTATTTTACCTTTGGTCTATTGTATGTAAAAAATTTTATCAGATACTTTATTTTATGTCTAATATCATAATTTATTATTTGAGTAAACTAACTAGCAGCCTGAAAACATCTGCTGAGTGAGTCAGAGTAGGCCTGAAAGTCATAGATACCTAGAACATGTATTTAGAAAAAAACAAACCACAATGTAAGACTAACATTAAATCTCTTAAACTTAAAAATACAAACAGTTCATTATACAGTAGAACACTTTCCAACTGCATGAACTCAACTGCAAGCTTCTTTCTTGAAGTACCTTTTCAAATGTTTTGCAAGAGAAAAAGAAGATATGTAATTAGCTGAGGAAGCATACTGCATGGTGTAATAAGACAGATGGTCTATGCCCTGTGTCTATTTTTCAGTGTGTGGCAGTTGTGAAGTTTCTTGTGATATGATAGTAAACAGGTCTTTAAACACATTTGAATTCATCTGTCACTTAATTTTATGAATCTAGGAGTGCCAAGAATAATGTATGTGGTCTCTTTCAAAATCTGTGTAAAATATTATCAAACTATTAAAAATGTTATTTAATTAGATAATAAATAATCATTTCCATCAGACTATTTACTGATGATTAGAACTCAAGGAGAAACCCCTCCCCAAAAGAAAATCTTAAAGCAACAAATTAACTACTGGTTTAAAATTAGATCACTTTCAGAAGTCCTTTTCTCAGTTCAATTTATTATTGCATTTTATCAGATACAAATTATTCTTTAGCTAAAAGTTTCGTAGTATTTTATTAATACAATAAGTTTTAGCACTTTGTAAAAATTAATTATATAGAATATTAATAACTTGAAGAGGTAGTAAACAAATTAAAGTTTGTCAAAGTCAAAATGACCATGACAGATAAATGTTTCAGATCAATTCAGGACTCTGAAATACCAAAGCAATATAACTAAAGACATACAAAAAAGGACTTTCAGAATGCTTTACAAAGTGGCATGAACAATTAACTCCCCTTAGAATGGAGGGAGGAGTATGTTGAGGAGTAGTAATCATAATATGTCTTTTACTGTAATAATTTTTTCAAGATTTAAAAATCCACTGTAGTTTTCTATTATACTTCATAAAACCAAATTCAATATGATGACAATCAGGATCTTGATGGTACATCTCACAGAGGAAAATCACAAAGGTGGAATCCCAGACTCTTGAATGATGCTGCAAAGTTCTGATTTTGATGGTGGAGATATTATTCCATGACACCCCGTGTTTTCTCCCTCTCCTAGGTGTTTTGGCTGTGCAAGCAAATCCAGGACAAATGCTCTCAGGAATCTATCTCCTTTGTCCATACCTGACACCTCCAGCTTGGTTTTGCCCCTTTGTATTTCTTGTCAGATACCTTACTGAGCTTTGTGTCTTTTTAAAAATATTACATTTACTGGTACATTTTACATACATGTAGCAATCACATTCATCATAGGGAATTAGTATCTGTACTTGACACAAATTGATTCTTTTAATTTTTCCATTTCTCTACTCTCCCTTCAACTCCACTTTCGCTCCTTATTTATAAAAGAAGGAAAAAAAATAAAAACAAAGTTTCTGTAAAGAAGGAGCTGCACATTTTTAGTCAGTTCTGATCACTTCTCCACGTGTATCTTTGCTCTGGCTTTTGCTACTATCATCCTATTCTTGCCTTTCTGGACCTGGGAATGATAATTTTAACTTTGCCTTTCTCTCTCAACTCTCTTAAAGATCTTAGCCTAGATTTCCCACACTTGGTCATTTTTATATTCAGAATAAAGTCAAAATTTCATTGCAGAGACCATATAGTAGAATATCTGTTTTGTTTCCCCCACTCCTCATACCAGAACACTTACATTCCTTGGAAGTTTTTAACATTCTCATTAGATAATATGTAGCTAGGATCTTTAGTCAAGGTACATTCATTTTTTTTTAATAAAAGTTGTCACTAAGATGCACTCTCCCTAGAATAAAATTCCTGAGCAGAATAAAACTTCCTGAAGCTTAGGCTAAGGAATTTTAATGATATTCTAATGGCATGCCCCTGTGAGGCTGTTCATTTGAATCTGATTCCTTAATCACATACAAGCTAGGCCACGGACCCTACCTCAGTAAGTTCCTCAAATTTTCCTTAAGTCTGGAATCTGTGGAACACCAACTTATGCTCCATTAAATTCCATTTGTATATATTAGCAAAGTTGATTTCTTTTGTTTGTAACCAAAGGATTCTTTATTTTGCTGTCTAGTCATGCATCATCATAACCTGCACCTGCTTACCTTTGTAAATTTCTCTCTCCTCATTCAAAATACAGAATCTTTGATACATCCTTGAATGTCCATTCCTGGTCACCACCATAAATACAAAATTCTCTTGCCTGTACTATAAATTCCACATCTTCTTCCTAGAAATTCATTTTTTACTGATGTCAAATAATAGCTATGTCTCATCCTTGTTCTATACTCCTTGTTTGAATTCATCCTATCTTATTATAATTCTTTGCTTACTGGTTTATTTCCTCCAAATGAAAGAATTATATCTTTCATTGTGATATCTGAATCCTAGTGCCTGACATATAGTAGGCAACTTTTTGTTTAATAAGTGTGGAGCAAAAACACTTAGTAATAATGTATTGACTACCAATGGCTCCCATCTGCCCCCTTCTCTGGAAAACTGCCTTCTTCCTCAACCAGAGACTGAACTATAGGAGAACAAAAGGCCTGCCCTTTGTCTCAATGTGCAATCAATCCTGTGGTACAATCCACAGATACCCATAGCATTATGATGTAGCTGAACTATAACTGAGATCACATATTTATTAAGCACTTTCTTGCCATGTCCTCCTTCCCCTTCTCCTAAGAGGCCTCCCTTCATGTGCTCCAAATCCCTTTTTAGATTCTGCTTGTAGGAAAACCAACCTCTGACAATAATACTGCAACAACATTTTCAACACATTACCTGCACAATTCAGGTTTCTGGAATTAATTCAGGGGATTGTATCACAGAAAATTCCTGGAGCAAAATATTTTAGATGGTACAATGAAACAAAGTGAAAAGTTGCTTTATCTGCAAAAATCTTTTGAAATCATAAAAAAAAAAAGAAGCGCCTAAGCAGAACAAAGAAGCCACACAAAGAAGTATTTGTTTTTTACAATATCTGGCCTCTAGAAAAATGTCTTCCAATGGGTATTAAATCATAGTAATCACAGGAATTAAAAATTGCAATGTGGTTAATTGGTGCTTTTTAAATCGATATGTAATGTAGAGGATATTATATCCAAAATGTTTGTGATCATTAATTATGATATATCAACTTGAACAAGAACCACTTAAAAATTAGTAAAGCTCTCAGTTATGTCTGTGGATCACTGAGGAGAGAAGACCCACTCCAGATGTGGGTAGCACCAACCAACAGGATTGTGACCTCCACAGAAAAAAAAAAGGAAAAGAAGAAAGTCTTCCCTTTCTCCCTCAAAAGAGCTACAGACTTCATCATTGCCTTTAGATGTTCATCCCCAGTTCCTTCAGGCTTTCGGTGCAAATTTCTCCAGCCTTCCAACACAGGACCTTTGGCTTTCTGACCCAGACTTGCACAAAACTCTGCACTGAGCTTCAGCCCCTCTGCCTCTGACTGGCTCCAACCACCTGCCTGTGTGTAGATGACTGGCCTGTGTTCTTCCACCTCTGATTCCACAGGCAGCCACTGAGACTCTTCTGTTTCTAATCCTGTAACCCTGGCCAGTAAATCCTTTGTATAATCATATATATAAGGTCTGTTTCTCTAGTGAACTCTAAATAAAACTGTGATTAATAAAACTAAAGAAATTTATTACATTTTGAAAATTTAATCTCATATCTAAAGAAAGATGTGAACTATTTATTGAATGCAAAAGAATTTCTATGTAAAATAATATGTGGTAATGCTTTAGAATGACATCATGCAAAGGTATATTTAAATTCACCCCAGGAAAAAATTTTCTAGTCTAAATAAAAGAATTAGGATATAATGTCAAACATTACAACTGACTTAAAGTCACTCGTTTCTTACACTCACTCTGATTCTTACTGAGGCAGGTTCTGTGAAAAATCCACCAAAGTAGGAAAATCACTGAGATGGAGTCCATGATATTATATACCATATGATTCCATGAGCTTAGTTTTAATGGAAGGAGACTCACATTGGAAGTTCTGAGGACAGGTTTTTGTCTATATTTGAGTGTCAGATCTTTGTACATTAATCCTTTACATTTGTTTTTCTATCCTTAATAATGTTTATAATACTTTGGGGGGGGTTGAGACAGAGTACTTCAGGCTGGCCTTTAACTATGTAACCCAGACTGACTCACAACAATCCTCCTGCCTCAGCCTCCTGCATGCTGGAATTGCAGGCACAAGCCACTGTGCATGGCTACAGAGTACTTCTCCCTAAAAGCATCAAAGTCAAATACACTAGAGACCAAAGTTAGTAATTCTAGAGCTGAATGCACAGACCCAGTAAGCTTTGTGCTTAGACAGATGAGAGGAGCAAAAAGGCACTTTGGAATTTGTCCAAGTGGAATTAAGATATGAGAAAAAGCAAAACTTCATTCCTGCCTATCCTGTAAATGAGGCCTACAACTTTCCATAATAATATTATACTATGAAAAATCACAGATCAGTGACATAGTTCATAATTTCAAGCAGAGCTAAACCTTGGGGAAAGGCTGAGTAAAAGCTGAAACAAGTTTCTGTAGAAAAGGAAGTACTTTCCCTATATTTGAAAGAGTCAGATTGAACCTATGTGATACGAAGTTTGCAATTATGATAAACCTACTCTTTGGCCAGAACCAAAGTAAGAAAGAAATTGTTGTATGGTCATGTCTTGTTCTGCCTCAGCCTGCCTCCTTACTGCAGAAGGTTTAGGCTACTAAAAATAGGGTGCAAAAGTAGAAGCTAGGAGTTGGCATGGTTTGTCTGTACAAAGACCTATGACATTAGAGAGGAAAAACACGCAAGTAAGAAAAAGTTTTGTGAAGCAGAAGTTCTTGCGTTAAACTCACAAGTGACTACATATTTCTGAGAGAGAGGAAATCTCCTAGGCAGAAAGTGTAAGCACAATTCATTCAATGAATAACTCTATTTGGTCAAATTCCAAATGACTTATCTAACATCCCCAATACTCTCACAATGAAGTACTACTATGCCACAAAGAACAATAAACTTGATTTATTTGTAGTGAAAATGGGTGCAGTTTGAGACCATAATGTTACTTGAAATGCATTTGACATGTAAGTTTAAATATCATATGGTTTCTCCTATATAAGAAATCCAAAGTATAAATAAAGAACAAAATAAAAGACAATAAGAAGTAGGAAGACAGATTTTTCTGAAAGGAAAAGAGGATCAAGAAATGGAGGGAAGGGGAAAGAAGGGAGGATGAGAAAAGAAACTAAAATGTTCATGTGAACCAACTTCACATAAGGAATGTAAACATGTATTGCAAACATGTACAAAAAAAGAGAAGGGGATCAAAAGATGGATGGAAGGATAAGGAGAGAAGGAAAGGGATGAAAAGAAGGAATTAAGATGTGTTATGCCCATGTACTAATTCCCCACAGGAATTGTAAACATTATGTACTACAAGCATGTACTAATAAAAAAAGAAAAAATTACAGAATGTGATAAAAGTCACAGCAACAGTCTCCTGACTACCCTTGGAGCACATGCATTCCTATCCTCATGTAGAAACATCAAGAAGTGGTACAAGAGGGTGTAATGGGATTTGTAGGTGAAACATTAATGAGCCCTAAACAGATAAAGATGTTTTTCAACCTCGAGTAGAAGCAAAAAATCACTTGCCAGACAATTTTATTCAAAAGGATAAATTCACCTAACTGTGTAGTAGCTTGTGGTTAGGAATAAACCAAAATATTTGTGTAAGAAGTCTAACTTCACAAACTGTACTGACATGGTTGTCCACATCTTTAATAGATAGGTTAGCCTGACAAAAACCAAAGGGAACTACATCTACTTGGTGAGCTATGAAGAACCTATGATCAGAACCTTTGGGACTGGGGGCACAGTGGGTTTAGGAGGTGTAAGACAGAGCATCTAGGAAGGAATGAGAGGAATCAGTGTCTGTGAACCTTCGGCTCTCAGAATGAAGTGTGTCTGTGGGTGGCAGCAGTAGGAGTGATGACAGTGGCAACAAGGAAAGGATCACATTCACTGTTGGTGCCAGTTGTACCAATAACTGCTTCAGGCAACTATTAAATGAACTTGCAATAACACTTTGCTCTGCAAAAGGAAGTTGACAGATTCTGCAGTTTTTCTCTTCGAAATGCCTACTTTTATTTTTGTTAATACTGAAGGATGAAATAACAAAAGCAAGAGGTTGAGAATTGCTTAGATCTGGTTTCTGATCCAAGATTTAATGCTTACTAACTGCAACTTCGTACATGTGACTTAACACCTCTGGGGTTCCATTTCTTCTGAAAAAAATGGAAATAGCTAAACTATGCTATGGAAACAAGACGTCTCTGTAACATATCAGAGAAAAGATTCCTCATGATACTTCTGCTCACCACTCTGAAAATCACGTAAGTATCAGTATGTGATCTTAGATATTGAAGTTTATTTTTTAGTCTGATTTAGTCCAAACTGTCAGGTTCTAACCTTACTCTCAACCCAAGAGGAAACATAGCACAGTGATTAAGAAGCACCCTGAGCCAAGCTACCTGCATTCAAATCTGGGCTCTGTCATTTGTCACCTCATGAAAGCTTCTTAAGGTCCCTATCTGCTTTTACTCCAAAATGGGGATGATATTAGTATCTAAAAGAACTGTGAAAAATAAATGAGAAAATTAATATAAAATCACTTAGAAAAGAACCTCAATATAGGAAGAATCAGTAAATGTTAATTATGATTGTCTTAAGATACACTAGAAAGGACACACTTTACCTTCTGTCTAATTTGGCTTCCTCCATAAGGTGTGTCCAGGGAAATATCCAGGTAGGCTAAGTTTTTTGGTCTAACCTATCTAGCTATGATGTCATGGGACTGTCCATCATGGACTGCATCAGATATGCTAAATGGAATGTGAACAGCATTTCCATGAATTTAAAAATGCTTGCTGATTTTCCTAACTCATAGAATAAAGAAATGGGACATAAAATTTATTGTTAGATACCAAATAAAAGAACACAGGATGTCATTTTTTATCACATGTTCAAAACATCCTTGATTCCCTTTGAAAGTATAAGCTATCCACTAAAGAGTTAAGTTTATCAGTACTCTAACAATAATAGTTCATCTATTATATCCATAATTTTCCCAATGTCATTAATCCCCAAGGGGAATGGACTCCTAGTCAAAGTGAATAATTAAATTTTATTTTCCTTACAGGCAATGCCAAGACAATGTATTATTGTTATAGGCAGCTGAGTTAATTAGAAATATTATAGGCAGTCAGGCAGGGCTAGGCCCTCAAAAGAGCCAGTGGAGAAGACCAGATGTCTTGTGAGCTTGAAGGAGACAGACAACTCTCATTGTGTGGGCCAGACCTCAAGACAAAAGATCAAACAAATATACCCACATCCTAAGGACTGATATTCTAAATAGGTCTCTCTCACCCTGAGGAAGCCAACAGTCACTAACCCACTCCTAGAGCCAAAGGCCCTGTTCTGCATTCCTGCCTGCTTGGTATAAGGCTCGCCTTCCCATTTGATCTCGATTTAATCAATTTTACCTGAGCAATTATACCCATAATCTCATTGGTTGACCATAGTTTTGTCCTACTTCATACCTGCCTGCCTTGTGGGCTCCCATTTTTTCCCATGTTGTACTCATGTCACCTACGAGTTTTGCTCTATAAAAGTCCCTAAAAAAGACAGTTTTTGGCAACCCACTCAGGACCCCTTCAGTCTCTCTCTCAGACAGAAGCTCTCTTTCTTTCAATAAATATATTCTGCTCCTCCATTGTTCCTAAAATCATTCTTTGATTTTAGAGAACCAGACATTTAGCAGGTTGGGAGTTTCATTCCCCTATATCATTATGAATCTTAATCTAATTTCATGAAGAGGAGATAATAGGTCACATGTATTATAGTATGTAGAATAATGAGGTGTAGCCTAAAAAGAAAAAAAGTGCTTGCTTTATACAATTAAGGAACATGTTTTCAAATTAGCCTGCTAAGATAATCTCTATAGTTAACTTCTAGATGAAAAAGGAAAAGGCTGGAAAGAAACAGATAAATAATCAACTAAAAAGACATAAAGCAAGGGAACTGTTAAACTGTCTATTTGACTTCACTTTGTATCAAACTAAATGTGTATGAAAGGGGAAGATTCTATCCTATGCAAGAGAGCATAAACGCTGACAAATCTTATCTCAGCTGATTCAGCATACAGTTTAAGATCTGTACGTAAAATTTAGTTAACCCAGAGAACTGAAAAGCTGACTCTGCAGACATTAAAACTAAAGAGGAGTCCTCAAGATATGCCCAAAAACAGCCCGTGATGAGCCAAAATACACAAAGAATATGTATGGAGACCACTCACTTTATTTGGGGATATGGATAGTTTCTTTAGGTTAAGATAGGATTATTCTGCCAAAAATCAATTAGCGAAAGAGATGGGAGGATGTTACTTTTATAATATTTGATGTTATGTTTGGTTTGATAAATTTATAAAATAATTTAGAATAAAGGGCCAAATTTTTCTGAAAGGGTCTAAACATTAAGGATATAATTAAAGCAAAAGTATAAGAACTCAGATCTATTATTAAAAATTTTATATTTTTATATTTTTGTGGTAAAAAAGTATGTAATTTGGCTTTCCCTACTTAGAAAGTATATGAAGTTGAAAGTAACAGAACAGATAAAAATAAGCTCATTTTTAAAATATAAATTTAAAAGCTATTTTTATTTTTCTAAAAGAAAAAAATTGTGTTTCATTAATTACCACACTGTTATAATACCCTTTGAACATATAATCAAAATAAAGTAACTTGAAGGCTGGAGATATAAGTCAGTGGCACAGTGCCTGCCTGGCAAGTGCGAGGTCCTAAGTTCAATTCCTGGTACCACGGAAGGAAGGAAGGAAGGAAGGGACAGAGAGAGAGAGAGAGAAAAAAAAACTAACTCACAATTCAAGGTCATGTTAAAGAGAACAAATGAACAGAATTCCAGATTTTTGAAATAGGTGAACTGCTGCAATTATAAGTACACATTTAAGAAAATGTATAGCTCTTGCCATGGGTAAGTTTATTTAATTAGCTTATGAGTGAGGGAGCTGGGTAAGAGGAGGGCCTGATATATATTGGGTAATCACCTACATCCAGGGATATTAAAATAAGAATAGACAGTGGACGAGGACTTTGGATCAGAATGAATTTCCTCAGGCCACGTGAAATGCAGTGCACTCTCTACTAAATTCCTGCATTCTGAGAAAAAGATTCCACTTTCCTGTATGCTCTATCTGTTGAAGAACTGGGTTAGAAGTCTGAATTTCAATTGGTCATTTTAAACTCACAGACCCCACTATAATAGGCGGCCATTACACAATCCAGCAATTCTGTGCTCTGCTTACCTTACAATTAGCTCTGATTGAGAGATGCCCTGGAACCTACTCACCCCCTCCTGCACACCCAGAAGCTATTTTCCTTAATATTTCTAATAAAACTCCCCTAACCTCTTCTCTTGATTCAGGACTTCATTCCTCATTATTTTTGGACCCATGACCTTGGTATATATAATAACACTACAAGACCAGCAATGTAATCTTCCTTTGTGCATTGTTAATTGAAAATATAAATATTTGAAAATAAAAATATTTGAAAAATACAGCATAAGTATGCTTCCTCAATTAAACATACATTTCTCAATTAAATGTATTGGATACTGCTAAATTTTAAGGGAAGAAGTAAAAACGAAAACTTAATATTTAAATGCAAGTTGATTACCCTCCCAAAAAAGAGAGAGAGAGACTTAAAAAATATAAAACCTCTACTTTTCTATGGCTAATATCCATGTGGTTGTAGAACTGTTGCCATAGCAGTGATTTTGTTATATGTGCATATGTTATACTTGACTTGTAACCTACATAATAGCTTTTAAGGGCCTGGCAGACATATGGGTTTTGGAATAAAAATTATTTTTAAAAGAACATAATCAAATGATTAACAATGGGATGTTATCTGCCATCCAATGCAATAGTTTTAGAGTTCTAATGCATACCCAAAATGCCAGCACTCTGGGAGGCTGAGGTAGGAGGGTCCCAAGTTTCAGCCTAGCCTGAGGCATTTAGCAACACTGAGCCCTTGTGTCAAAAAAAAAAAAAAAAGGGAGGTAAAATGGAGATACAGCTCAGTATGAACTCAGTATACAGCTGAGTTCAATTCCTAGTGGAAGGAAGGAAGGAAGGAAGGAAGGAAGGAAGGAAGAAAGAAAGAAAGAAAGAAAGAAAGAAAGAAAGAAAGAAAGAAAGAAAGAAATGCCCTTAAATCATTTTTTAAATTTTTTTTATAATTTTATTTAAAGAGAAAAAACAAAACAAAACAAAACAAAACAGAATAAAGGGTAGCAATAATACAGTATTCCAAGGAAAAAAGGAAAAGAACAACAACAAAAAAAACCTAAAAAAATTATTGCTTGACAAATTACATACTGATCTCTTGGAAATAGTTGTTCAATTTACAAAGTTAAAACATGTAAAGTAGACATGCAAACAGTGAGAATGTCAACAGTTCTGCTCCACAGTCTGACAAAAACAGCAATATGGTCATCCATCTTACCCATGCAAATATACATGCAATTATATCAAAAGGGTAAAATTAAACACAATAAAACAGAACAAAGCAGATCACAAGAAAGCAATGTAAGAGACATAAATTTCAAAACTAGACAATCGGAGATATTCACTCTCTATCATATTGACTCTTGTTTT